>JAYMSU010001639.1:0-10023 GCA_036897765.1 Erodium chrysanthum
GATATAGTCCAAAACCATCCACACAGCGTAAGATACATATTTCACTAATATTTGTTTCTTATAGTACATATCATTCAGGTTCACTGTAGGTGACTACGGTAATGAATTCTCCTCAAACACATGGCTATGTATATATGTAAAAATGATAAATGATTACATATATAGATAAAAACATGTCACATAGGTACAAAATGACAACTTTGTTTCATAAGTGTCATACTTCCCCAAACTAGGTGTTCGATCCACTTTCCTTGTTACCTTATTTTGATTTTAATGTTGTAGACAACATAAGTCTATATTATATGAGAAACTGAAACCATTTTCAAACTGAATCAGGGAAGTGCAAGGAGGCTAGTGAAAGCAGCTCTGCAAGAAGCAGCAAAGAAGAGGGAAGTGAGATACTCGGACTTGAAGAAGATTGACCGTGGGGTCCGCCGCCATTTCCATGATGACATCACGGTGGTAGTTATGTTCCTCGACTCTAATCTCACGAGCAGAGCGAGCTCTGTGAAGTTCCCAACTGTTTCAGTTAAAGGAGGTGGAATCAGCTTACCTTCCAATACTCTGGCCCCTTCGATTCTTTGATCTACAACACTGTATCTTTTTAACTAATACTTGCATAGTGCTTCTGTGCCAAAAGACCGAACAAAGAGAAGCGGAGGAAGAGAAGTTCAAGGTGACAGTTATTATAGTTATCCCCCTCGGAACAATCATTGATTTTTTATATCTCGTTCCTGTTCTTACGCGCCTCTGGTTGACTCGGGCCCTGTAAATTGTATGACCTGGAAATTAAGTTTTTGTTCTTGCTTGTGTTTGGTCTTGTGAGTTACAATGTTGAAGCAGGTTTTTTGCAGCATGACAGTGGTGAAGAGAGACAATCCAAGTGTTGATATCAGTTTTGGACTCTTTTAAGGTACCTCTAAATCTGGTCTTGGGGAGTGATGATTATGTGGTTGCCAAGGTTTAAGGTATATTTTTGTTGTGTCATGAGTGGTAAGAACTAAGAAGTACTTGGTGTTATTTCAAGTTTGAAAAATAGTTTTTGGGGAAAATAGCATAGAAGTGTTGTTTAAGTTTCGGGTTTGAACAGATCGGTGTTTCGATGTTTCAAGTGAATCAAAACTCACACTTCATTAGCTTTCTACATTTTCTTGGTTGTGTGCATTAATGGCTTGGACTTGCAACCTTGGGGGTGAAGAGAAAGTTAGAGCTTTTCAAGGAGGGTTTTAGAGAGTTTCTCTCTCTCTCTTCAATGTCAGGGGTTGACACTTGACAGGGCATATTCTCACAAACCCATAAAACCCTTGTGTGTTGTTGTGTTATGGTTCCATCACATTTCAATCCTCTCTATCAGATTAATAATATATTGTGTTTATGGTACAAACCCGATGGGTTATGGCTTGTGGCTCAATTTACAATGCCATTATGGGTTAAAGTCCCATTACAAGGGTAATAAACAAGTATAAAATTGCCCATTAACTCTTATAAAAACAAAACACATTTCTCACTTACTGTCTTGCCCCAAAATCCAGATGTTTTTTTTGTTTTGATTTTAATTTTTTTTCATGAATTTTTAATTCACAATGGTTAACTGCATTAAGTTTGATTTTATTAGATCATTAATAACGATGTTAAAACATGGAAAATGTCTACAATAACCTTTTCATTGTTCATCGTCTTCTTTATCTAACATTAAAATACTTAAAGATGTGAAAAATCTAACCTTTCCAAATTCCAACCATCCAAAGACCGTAAAACTCAACATTTCGAGTCCTTTGTCAAAATAAATAAATTAATTAATTAAGTTTTTTGATATTAGAAAACTCAAATTAATAAATCACGAAAAATGATTTTTTTATCATATTCAGACAAAATAGACATAGACTAAATTCAAAAAAAAACATTTGAGAGTTCATATTCTATTTTTAAGGGAATGAAATGACAGTTTCAAGAATCTAAAATGTCATGATCAGACACAGATCATAACAGTTAACAATAATCCACATGTTAAGAGACAATAATACTCTAATTATCATCAAGAGCTGGGTTGGGTTTAAGTGTAATAATTAACAACATAAGAAAACATGGTAACTAAAAACCTAAACACACCATATCTTAAAAGAAAGAAAAGAATAGAGGAAAGGCCAATAGGAGAAGTAAAAGTGGCACCACACACCCCAAAAAGCAAAGGACAAGACAAGACTCTCTCTTCCTCAGCCTTTCCTCTGCTTCTGTGGCAATTTGCATCTGCTGCTATAATGGTTCTGTTCTGAGTTTTTAACACTTTTACCATTTTATTTACATTTACTGCCACAAAGGTTTGGTTTGACTCCTCTTTTTCCTCACTCTCCTTCTGCACATCCCACTTCCAAGATATTGTATTTATAATATACAATCACTGTTACAAGATTTAGCAGAAATATGAAACCAGAATTTAGATTAGATTCATAGGTTGCTACTTTGCTACTGTTGTGACTTGTTTCAGTACAACATTACCAGACACAACAACTCTCAACTCTATCTCTCTCTCTCCTTTCTCGAGCCCCTTAACCTCTCCTCAGAGCTCTCTCTCTCTCCTCAAACACCACCATCTCCAGCTTCATTAGCTCTTAAAACCCATTTCATCACTTCAAAGTAGAGCTAGTTTTGGTTCAGTACTGGCAAAAAAGACTGTTCTTTTGAGGTCTGGTATATGGGTTCAGCATCTCCAGCTTCATTAGCTCTTAAAAACCCATTTCATCACTGCAAAGTAGAGTTAGTTTTGGTTCAGTAGTAGCAAAAAAGACTGTTCTTTTGAGGTCTGGTATGGGTTCTTCTTCTACAGCTCCATTGTTTTTAGCAGAAAGCAAGGTTTTTTGTAACTGGGTTGGTCTTAAACACTCTGTTTAAGACCAAAATCACTGCTGAAACTGAACCCTCCTTTTCCACTGCACCAAAAAGAAAAAGACCCATCTTTTCTTTTTCACATTCCTCTAGACCCCTTTCCAATATCAACATATAGGAGCAAAAAAAATCAAAACTTTAGCCATTTAGGAGTGAGAGACAGAGGAGAGAGAGGGAGAGAGATGGGGTGTGTTGCCTCCAAGCTAGAGGAAGAAGAAGAGGTTGTGTCCATTTGTAGAGAGAGAAAGCGCCTCCTGAAGCTAGCTGTGGAGAGGAGATATGCACTTGCAGAGTCACATTGCAGGTACTGTAAATCTCTCTATGCTGTTGCTGCAGCCATCAAGCTCTTTGTAGCTAGACACTCTTCTCCTTCTTCCCCTTTCCTCATCACCTTCCCTCCACCTTGCCCTGCCTCTGAAAATGTCACCCCAAACCCAAACCCTAAGTTCCTCCAGCAAGCCCAATCTGAGCCCACTGAGGAAGCCATGGCTTGTGGGTCTTCTTCAACAGTGTCAAGCTCTGGGTCCGAGAGGAGTGTCATGAGGACCTCCTTCACAGCCACAGACAAGAACATGAGCAAGAACAGAGTTGTGGGTACTACTTCATGCCTATGTCAGCTCCTCCTCCTATGGCTTCAGCTCCAGCTCCTCCAATGGCTTCACCACAGAGGGACTTTGGGTGGGACTTTTTCAACCCATTTGATGGGATGAGGCCTGAGGTCATGGGAGGGTACCAGAGGAGCTTAGATGAGGATTTGAGGGTTGTGAGGGAGCAAGAGGGGATTCCAGAGCTGGAGGAGGAAGGAGACAGAGAAGAAGAGCAGAGGAAGGTCATGGTGGGTGAAGAAAATGGAGCTGTTGAGGAAAGTCATCATGGAGCTGAAATGGTGAAGCCTGTAGATGACAATGTGAGCCAAGGAGAGCAAAAGGGTCTCACAGTTATGGACTCACCCGAAAAGGGAAGAGAGCTCTTGGAAGCTTTGAAGGACATTGAAGACTATTTCATTAGGGCTTATGATTCTGGAAAAGATGTTTCAAAGATGCTTGAGGCTAATAGGGTTCATTTGCAATCTGGTTTGGAGGAAATCAGAGGTGGGTCTCTAGCTTTTCCCTTATTTGTTCAGAAAAATGTTTGCTTTTTTGGTTTGTATTACTGGGCTGTTTGGTTCTGATTGATTTCTTAATTTTCTAGGTGAAAAGTTTTCAACTTTACATGGCTCTTAGATTCAAATTCTAGTTAAGTTTTGCTGAGAATCTTTTGTTTCACTGTATGGGTCTTTTGCTTCTTGCTTTTGGGGATGATGCTTCATGTTAATATTGATTTGGGTCTTCTTGTTTGTCTCTTATCTGTACTTTAAGGCTCTGTCCTTTTCAATTCTTCCACAATTGGTACACTCTTTTATCAGGCTGATAAAAGAGTTGTGGGGCTCACTTTGCTATCTTTATCAAACTTGAACATGCCATTTTGTTTTGTTGCTTTCAATTTGTGAAGTACTTATAATCCTTGGTTAGCTCCAATGGAGCTTATTGATCACGGGGATTGAATCTCTATAACGCTTTTGAATCTTAGGTTTTGTCGGGTTTAAGGATTCATTTGTTTCATAGGAAGATCTGTCCATGAATCGGTTTGTAGTGTTCTTAGTTGTGTTATGGATTTGCAGAGAACTCAACCAAACTCATTCAAGCAATTGCATGGCACCGATCCACTTCATCGTGCAAGAGCCTTGTGGCATCTACCTCCAAGAGTTCCTCGACCTGGTCAGAGGCTAAGAATGATCTTTTTGATGACTATGGAGGAATGAGCTCGGGAAGCCATTCACTCACACTCGGGAGGCTCTACGCTTGGGAGAAGAAGCTTTTTGAGGAGGTTAAGGTAAATACTAAACACTAAATCAGTTTGGTTGAACAACGTTGTCTGAAACTTTGTATCTCATACATTTTGTATGCTGCTATGTCTTAGGCTGGAGATAGTACGAGGAAAATATATGAGAAGAAGTGTTCGAGGCTACGAAACCAGGATGTGAGAGGAGATGATGAGCTCACTATGGACAAAACCCGAGTTTCTGTTAAGGATTTATATGCAAGGATCTTGGTTGCAATTCGAAGTGCTGAGTCAATCTCTAAGAGGATTCAGAAGCTGAGGGACGAAGAGCTTCAACCTCAGATCATTGAGCTCTTGAAAGGGTAAAAAGAATAATTTTTTTTTAATAATTCAGCACTTTAATCTATCGAGTTTTGAGTTAATGGATCGTGTTTTATGCAGCTTGACACAAACCTGGAGGATCATGTCAGAGTCCCATGAAACACAGAACAAGATCCTTAAAGAAGTCAAATCCTTCGCTTGTCCCTCGTATGGGAAGTTCTGTAACGACTCTCATCGCCTTGCAACGCTCCAGCTCGAAGCAGAGCTTCAGAACTGGCGAGCGTGCTTTGCAGATTACTTCACATCACAGAGAGCTTACGTTGAATCCCTCAATGGATGGTTGAGCAAGTTCCTCATTCCTGAAGTTGAGTTCTACTCTAGAGGGAAGAACTCAGCTGGGCCTGGGCCTTATAGGGCCAACGGGCCTCCATTGCTCGTGATCTGCCATGACTGGTTGGGCTCGATGGAGAAGTTACCCGATAAGGCGGTGACATATTCATTAAAAAGCTTTGCCAAAGACGTTAGAGCCTTGTGGGCTCAACAAGGGAAGGAGAAGGAACAGAAGAGGAAGGTTGAGGGTTTAGCTAAGGAACTCGACAAAAGAGTTTTAGCTTTTCACAAGACGGAGAATAGGTTTCTTCAAGCGCAAGTAACAGATTCGGGTGCTGAGTCGGATTTAGGGCATGGAAGCGAGCACGTGACTGATAAGAAGGAACATTTGGACATGTTTAGGAGAAGGATTGACCTGGAGAAAGAGAAACATCATAGTCATGTCCAGGAGACACAGAGGATAACCTTAAACGGGTTTCAGACCGGGTTTTGTGCTGTTTTTGAATCGTTGTCTGAGTTCTCGAAGGCTTCTTTGAAAATGTATGGTGATCTGGTGATGTTGAGTGAGAATGCTGAGAAAGTTTCGTTTATTGAAGGGTCTGAGGTTGAAGATGGAAGCAGATGACATCAAAATGGATCTGGTTTGTGCATGATTTTATATGTTCTGTAGTGTAATTTGTATATTGAATTGTCGAAGCAGCTCGCTGAGACAGATTTGATTTATTTCTACTAGCAGGGTTTGAGATTTGGAGACAAAGAGGTTGCTGTATTGTTTTGTTTTACATAGGTTTGTTTGTGTACTAGGTTAAGGTTTCATGGTTGCTTACAGTTTTGTAAATTTGAAGTTTGACCTCTGTTTGTTTCTTGGGAAAGTGTCCAAGAAAACAAGTGGAGGGAAAGCTGTTTGTTTCTTGGGAAAGTGTCCAAGAAAACAAGTGGAGGGAAAGCTCAAAGTAGGCAAAGCCCATGTAGGAATTGAGACTTTTGGAGAGACATAACATGATTTGGATTCATTTAAACTCCATGTTCTTTTGGGATAATTGCAAATGATGATGGTTTAGTTTACAACCGTCGCAAGATCACGTCATATATTAAAAATTGATGGTTGTTGTGCATATCAGATTCGAATTTGTTTCATTTCGTATAAATTTATTCAAAAATGACAATTTCTCTCTTAAAGTTTTATATTTTAAAAATAATAAGTAAAACACAAAAATCCAAATTTTTTACTTTCTTTAATTTTCTTCCTCTTTAGAGGTACAAAAATTAAAGGAGATGAAAATAATTATTTTTGTATTTTACTTATTATTTTTTAAGGGACAAAATCATCATTTTAGAATAAATTTACAAATCCAAACATGATGAATTGATGATACAACAAGCACCAACTTTGGAAAAATTATAAAGTACACACTTTTTTTTGTTGCTATTATCCCTTTTCTTTTCTTGGGCGAGAAAACGCTTTCCAGGAAAACCAGAGAAATCTGACTAGCCAAACAAGCATCCTAAAGATCTCAGTTCAAGAAAAACCAGAGGAATCTGAAACTATAACCAGATCAAATAAACACGACACCAAATCGATATTCAATATAGTTCTTCGTAGTTTTGTACAATATGCAATGATATACAGCCTAAAAATCCTTGATTATGATAATCTAGACGGGTAATTACACATTTTCATATTAAAAGTTACAATTTTTTATTATCGGGCTTACCTTAAGTACAGAGAGACGAGGAACTGAGAAACGAGTATAACTTCACTCACTACAGCTGCAGGAGAGTGAAGGCCAAAGAACGGGACTATGTCCACCTGCAACAAGTTCTCAATGGCAGATCCCACTACTGCACCTGCCACCAGCCCACCCACAGTAATTACCACGGCCTTGCCTGCACACGATAACCAGACAATAAGTCCTGATATCATTTTTTTTATCTTAGTGGGAGCTTCTTCGCTTACAGAATCAGATAAGTCTTAAACATGCTTTAAAGTCCTTAAAACCCACAAAAAACATCATTTGCTCTTATCTTGCTAGATTAGTGGAAACAATCAAGTGGATAAGTGACTTTTGTACTTTATTGTAGATTTGCAAATTGCAAGGAAGAAATATTATTTTCACACTCGATATTTTTCTCTCGAGTGTCTATCAAGACATTCCTTCCAGATGAAGCTCCATATATTCCATGGCAAAAGGCTTATATCAACATCAATTGTGTGAGTAAAAATTATGTTCCTTTAAACTAGAAAAGCAATAAACTTTATTGGCAATATAAAAACAAGCGATAATTGCAAAAAATGACTGTTTAGTTTACAACTTTTGCAAGCTCAAATGGATACAATAAACATCAGTTTTTAGTATACGGCGTGAACTTGCAAAAGTTATAAAGTAAACAGTCACTTTTTACAATTATCCCTATAAAACATGTTCCTTTAAATTAAAAAAGCAAGAAGTTTATCGACAATACAAAAACAAAGCTTCTTACCTAATTTTACGTTCTTCTTGGTCAAGAAGTACAAGGAAGCTCCAAAGCTAGTGGCTAAGATCAGGCCGGGAATATCAGCTCCGGTATAAGGAACCCCGGAAGATGTTGAAGCTCCATTGACATAAGTCAAGGCAATCATAGCTCCATAGACTCCCACTTGTATGCTTAAATCACTAGCTAACGGTGTTTCAACTGAAACGAGCGGGTTGCTAATATTCGTCTGAAGCCAAGGAGGCATTGATCCCATCCTGAGGGTATTTACGGGTTTGACATCAGCATAGAGGATGCTACTATTCACGACTTTTCCCGCTCGGCGCTGGGTTAAGCTCCGCATAAGCAACATGTCATATGCAGCCTCAACCTGAAACAGAATTAAGGGGAAATTACATTATCAACTCACTACACTGTACTTTAAATTGTATCAATTATCCCGATGAACTTTGTTTTTGTTTTAATTTAGCATAATTTGAGAATACTAATGTAGCTCAAGAAAAGATAAATGCCTGCAAATGTAATCTACAGTTCCATATCTTCGACTTTGTATTTTTTGTCACGAGACATTTATCGATCGTAGTTTCTAAAATTGGTTGATCTACACGATAAATCAAACTCTAAAACCACCTCGTGAACCAAAAAAAACGAAAATAATAGCCCAAAACAACTTGTTCTAATGATTTTACCAATCATACTTTCTAAAATTTGCTGATCCACACTACTAATCAAACTTTAATACCAGATAATTCAGCACACCAACTTGCTACCTAAGCAAAACTTGAGACTCTCGACAGCTCAACATACCGATTCAAGAACCTCAAAGTACAGCTGAAACAGACCATGATCCCCAAAACAAAACTTAAAAACCGAAACTTTATTGCTCACACACCACCAGCTCCACAATTCACAGAAGCTCAAATGGTAAAACAATACATGCCCACAAGAGAACTCTCAAAACCCATCAAAGCCAAGCAGCCTAAACTTGGAATTTGCTAATCTACACTACTAATCAAACTTTAAAACCACCTAATAAACCAAAAGAAATGAAAACAACAGTCCAAAATCAACTCAAACCAGATAGTTCACCACACCAACTTGCTACCTAAGCAAAACTACAACTTGTTCTGACTACTTTACCAACCGTACTTTCTAAAACTTGCTGATCCACACTACTAATCAATCAACTTTAAAACCACCTCATGAACCAAAAGAAATGAAAACAACAGTCCAAATTCAACTCAAGCTAGATAGTTCACCACACCAACTTGCTACCTAATCAAAACTTTGAGACTCTCAAAAACTCAACATACACATTCAAGAACCTTAAGTACAGCTACACACCATGATCCCCAAAACAAAACTTAAAAACGGGGAACTTTATTGCTCACACACCACCAGCTCCACAACTCACAGAAGCTCAAATGGTAAAACAATACATACCCACAAGAGAACTCTCAAAACCCATCCAAACCAAGCAGCCTAAACTTAGAACTTGCTGATCCACACTACTAATCAAACTCTAAAACCACCTCATGAACCAAAAACAACCAAAGCCATATAATTCACCACACCAACTTGCTACCTAACCAAAACTTTGAGACTCTCAACAGCTCAACATACAGATTCAAGAACCTCAAGTACAGCTGAAACACTCCATGATCCCCAAAACAAAACTTAAAAATTGAAACTTTACCACTCACACAGCACCTGCTCCACAATTAACATAAGCTAAAACACAAGATTCAAACAAAAACACGTACCCACAAGAGAACTCGCAAAACCCAACAACCAAAACTTAAAATTCCTCTAAAAATCACACACATTTCAAAGGAAAAAAAGGCACTGTACCTGCGCAATCGCGTCCTGGTCATCCACAATGTTCGCGACGATCGAATTCTTAGCGCGAAGCACTTCATCAAATGAATCGTCCTCGGAGACGCCGAGCAGCTGCAGAGCGTTCTCGACGGACATCTCCGAGTCGTCGGCGCGAGAGCCGGACCTGACGACGGCGGCTAATGTGCGCCTGGGGGGCGCCGATAGGCTCCTCCACGGCTCGCTCTTGGTGGGCCCCGCGGAGAAGCGAGAGGTGGGTAAGTGAACCGGTGGCGGGGGGAGGGGCGGACCGGGGAGGAGCCGGTTGGGCCGGACCGAGAGCGCGGCAGCCATTTTTGGAGAACGAGAGGGTATGAGCTG
>JAYMSU010001640.1:0-10023 GCA_036897765.1 Erodium chrysanthum
CAATTAAAACACCAAATTAATATAACATTTATATTAATATTCAGAGAAAGATATATATATATAGGGATGAAATCATGTGCAAACCCTCCCTTAGTGTGCAAACCGTGCAAACCGCCCAGCTGCTTGACACGTGTCCCAAATAAAAAAGACGCTACTTATCAATGGCATGTAATCGTAAATAAATCAAACTATAATTAAACTTAACCAGATATTTCTCAATCTCTCCCTATCTACCTCACGCGCTCTCTGAACATGACTCAATCTCTCCAACACCAATCGCCCCCTCTGCCCAAATTCGATCGGAGCAGATAGCACCGATCCTATTCTCACACCTCTTTCTCTCCGATTGTGACTCATCCTCTCCTAGGTCATTAGATCCGCCGCAGCCACCTCTTCTCCTGCGCACCAGTGCTCTGCCTCCGCTAGTCCGATGACGATGTGTAGCTCTGTCCTGCTTCGCGAGTCCCAGGACGATGTTCGTTTTCATCATGGCGAGTAGATCCCGCTAGCGCCGGCGAGACGACGCGATGAGCATACCCCAGGCACCGTGCCGAGCAGATCAGACGCTCAGACTTCGGATGCAATCTTCACAAGATTCCCAGCCACCACCGTCGGAGCATCGTCGGCGCCTCCCATCGAACAGCTCGCAGAGAAAAGCACCAGATCTCCTACGACCAAGTCACCGAACCTCCTAGGACCTCTGCCCCTCCTCCCTAACCGCTCCGGCAGCTGCCTTGGCTCCTCTCTGCCCTAACCTCCGTCATGCGCCTCTGCACTTCAGTGGCCAGGCACTTTCTGTTACCGTACCCGCATTTGTTGTTCCACCAATGCTTGCTACCGAAGGTATGAGCATGATTCTTTCAATTTGTGTTAATCCCTCAATCGATTTTGGTTCTGATATTGGGTATATGGAAATCAGAGCAGGTTCAGTACTTGGGTTTTGGTTTAATTTTAGCTTCTCATTGGAGTTGTGTTGTGTTGTTATCTGTTTAAGAGTATGGATTTGTTGATGATTGTGATACATTGGCCTATGGAGAAGATAAATAAACAACTAATTACCAACTCAGTAGAAAAAGAAAAAAAGGCTTTCTTCATTTTCTAGAGGTAATTGCTAATACCATAGATGGTAAGTAGTGACTATGAGCAATCTGTTAGCTGTTGTAATTTGTTTTAGCCTTGACATGTCTGAGATAGTTTGTTACCTGGTTTTTGTTTAGCTTCACAAGGCTTATAGATGCTTATCCATCCCTTTGATACCTGATTTCTTATGGTTGCCTCTTGCAAATCATTTACCATAAATGCTGCCTCAGCTCCCATTTCCGTCTATTTGTAATCTGATTAGGAATTTTCTGTGAGCTTTAGTGCTTGTTGTGGACTAGGAATTGCTAGATACCAGCTTATAATACACTTGGAACGAAGGAACACGGTTCTTGTACTGTTAACTTCAGTGGTGATGTGTCATGCTGGCCATATAATGCTTTTGATGGTGCAACATATTCATATGGCTTGACTGTTCATACTGAAAACTCGGCAATAGCAACTCACACATGTGTCTTCTTTGTTTTTCCCTTTTCAGATCCAATGCTCCAGCAGAATTTACAATCCGTAAGTTGGGTTCTATAAATCTGACTTGAACTTTTGTTCTGAATGGTTACTTTCCCTTGGTCTTGAATTTTTATTGCCATGCTCAGTAAATATACTAATCTGATTTCTATGAATCTGCGGTAGATGGGCTATGGCCTGACTATAATGATGGAACCTGGCC
Organism: Erodium chrysanthum; assembly: GCA_036897765.1. NCBI lineage: Eukaryota > Viridiplantae > Streptophyta > Magnoliopsida > Geraniales > Geraniaceae > Erodium > Erodium chrysanthum. The sequence continues at coordinate 1,766 of JAYMSU010001640.1, forward strand.
TGCCTGTTGTACCAATTCTAGATTCAATCCTAAAGAGGTACTTTTCATCTATCTCCCTTTAGGTTATCAATAACTTAAGTAGCATGGGTTCCTTATAATGTGACTCATGTCTGAGTGGTTCTGTTCTGAGTTAAATGTAAACCTATAGCATTTATTGATTGTTTTTTTACCCCTTCTGCTTTGTTTAACTTGTAGATCTCATCATTACACGATGCTCTTGACAAGTACTGGCCATCTTTAAGCTGTGATTCACTGCCATCCTGCCATGGTGGAAAAGGGTCGTTTTGGGGTCATGAGGTGGTTATCAATCCTAGATTACGTTTCTGCCAAATCTTCCCTTAACATATAATACATGACTAACATTGCTTCTTTCTATGCTTCTGTGATGTGTGATTCGGGTAATGTACGTGCAGTGGGGTAATCCTCTCCAATTTTTGCTCCGTTGCATTTTTTATTGCTATGTCGTGTTCATTGTCTACATTCTACGGGGGCACCTTTTCTCATTTATGTATTTTACTTGCAGAGAAGCATGGGACTTGTTCTTCTCCAGTAGTTCAAGATGTACATGGTTACTTCTTAACAACCCTGAATGTCTATTTTAAATATAATGTCACGGTGAGTTTTCAGGAAGCTGGTTCGAGCTTCAACTCAAACCTTACATGCCTTTCACAATGCCCTATTTTGTCATTACATGAAATAGTTTCCAAGCATATATGTTAGTTCACACTTGGTATTCCCTTTTAAAACACATTTGTACTAAGTCATGACATAGTTAAGTCATGTGCCCTCTTGGAGGACAAGATCTTGTTTCCAACATATTTAGTTTTATATAGTAGCTTATTGAGTTCTGTATAGTAGCTGAATAATTGGTTCATAACATTTTATGCAGAAAGTACTGAATGAAGCTGGTTATGTACCATCAAATACTGAAAAGTATCCTCTCGGGGGAATTGTTTCTGCTATTGAGAATGCTTTCCATATAACCCCAAAATTGGTTTGCTCAGAAAGTGCTGTGGAGGAACTTCATTTATGCTTCCGTAAGGATTTCAAGGTCAGGCAATTTTCTATTCGGGACTAAAATTTTGTATTAGTTAGTCGTACATTAAATTTATGTTTTCTGCATTTTCTCTCAAGTGAGAAGTCTGCGGTAATTTGATGGTATTTTGAAGGGAACATGTTGAGTAAATCATACTTTGTGTACATAAAGCCATCATTACTATCAAGTAGTGTATTGCTACATAAAGTCCTTTTCACTGAAGTGTTTCTTACTACAGCCTGTGGAGTGTGCACCTGCATCCAGCAATCAACAAAGCTCATGTCCTAGTTATGTCAGCTTGCCAGCATATGTCTCACCAGGCAAGTACCTTCTACCGATTCTGTTATCATCACTGGTACTGATACAACAAAGTGATAAATATACTTTTATCATATGAAAATAGATAAATTTTTCCAGCATATTGTTCCCAGAAGGTTCATTATAGGCACTGATCACATCAACATTTGAGTACATCCCTTTATCACCTACTAGATGGCTGGCGAATACCACACATTTCTTTGCTTTCACTTGTTACTCGAACATTCAAATACATTGTCTTGAGACTATGAAACATCACTTCTTGAGCTGTTGATAAGATTTTGAAATGATGGTAGTCGTCATGGCATGGAACTCCACGGTTATGGACCAACATGAAAGCAATCAAAAAGCAACCTGATATCGAGAATTGATTGTTATTTTCATTTCTTCTGCAGGGCTTGAAAGTGTTGGAGATGCAGCTTCAGGAGTGGTAGGCATGGAGTCTATATAAGATCATGAGTTGGTTGTACATGAATTGAAAATACAATCCTCCTGTCAATTAAAAAAATAGAGATATTATATGACTTGTTCTTCATTATTCCAGCCCTAATTTATTGTGAATTCACAATGCTCCTTTCCAGAACAGTGCAAGAAAAAATATACAAACAAAAAGTATAAAACAGACCAATTATGTACATTCAAGACGTCTCACCAATCATACATAATTATCTTCAGTAATGAGGGTTGTTAGGGTTATGAAGTCAAGACGTAAAATAAAACCATTTATGCTATGAACCATAACACAACTTCATTAGATGTGTGGGAATGCAAGGATGGACAAAAATGAAACACGACCATTTGAACAAAAGTAGGTGTTGTGCCTATCAATGAGAGAACACTGATTACTATGGTTCTGTCATGTGCAACCCATCAAGACATCAGTCTGAAGGGTGGAGAGTGGATTTAGGAGTGCTTAAGAGAGCACAAGGACGGCCAAAAAATGATGTTTGTAGAAGTTATTCTTAAGTCTTTGATCATGGATAGTAGGCAATGGAAGAAAAGATATTCATTCAATGTGATCTGTATTGATTCATGAAGCCTAACCCAATTCATTAAAGTTATTGTTGTATTCATAAAACCTAAATTCACTAATGAAGGCCTCAAAAAGTTCGAAACATGAATTAAAAGAGCAGAGAAATCAAACTACCTGTATACCCACCATTTTGCTCATCCCATCCTATCGAATGGCTTGCAGGGGTATCTCTTGCAGAGTAACAAGATCCTCGCGAAGCTCTCTAATAAAAACTTGGTTCTTGAACCTCTCCAAGAAAAAGTCTAATCATTTGCATGGTATGAAGCCCATCGTATAAACAGTAAATGAGTGGATAAAATAGAAAAGTTACAGGCAGTATCAAATTCAAAAGAAAATGTACAATAGAGATGTGAGACATACTGTCAAAGATTTTATCAAGCAGATGCAGACTAAGCCATTAACCGCTATCCTTAGCAGAAACCCACTTTATCCATGTAGAGAAGCTATGCGTGGAAAGGTGCTCTGGTAAGTCCGCCTAAAAACAAACTACAAATGTCAGGAAAGCACTTAATATAGTTAACCCCATTACATGCACCTACACCATAAACAATATCTTGATGAAAACAGCTAATAGGTGGGAGGGTAATAAAAAACGAAAAATAAAACCAAGAAAATGGTTCCAGAATAAGCACTAAGGAAAGACAAATCAGTAATGCATTGATTTGATGTTCAAAATCATTCTCTAGTCTCCTGCTCCCAACTTCATTGAAAAAAACAATGGAGTTGAACACAACAATCTAGTATACCTAATGATCTCAGTTTGGTATCTCGATAAAAAAACATTGATATATAAGTTCACAAGTTCTATTTTATTTTCCCCATGGTCATACACCAAAAGCATTGCTTAACATGATGGCTAACAATATTGGAAGAGACCAAATCATAACAATTTTGCATGAAATATATAAAAAAAATCTTAGAATCTCGTTTGAGCTGACAGAGTATATACAACTTACATTGGTCCATGATGCAGAAAACCCATCAGTAGAAAGTTGCCAACTTCCAGCTCTAGATTGGGCACCCAGCTGATTACTAGACATGTCAAAGTCCAGCAGCTCACTGTCATATTGGTCATCGTCTTCAAAGTTTCTTCTCCTTTTCTTTGTACTTCTCCTTTTCTTCTTGCGCCGAAGTCTAGCTGCTGCTCTATCAGCCAATTCAGACTCACTTTCTTCTGGTAACTCATCAAGATGTACCAGCCCATATTCACCAGATCTACGGTGCCTTATTCCATTATCCACAAATAAAGATTCCCATGATTCTGGACTCGGGCATTCTTCTGATAATCTATAATGAACAACCCAAGACTCAAGCCCCAATAACTTTATTGCTTCTATGTTCTTCATCCTGAAGTATTTTCTAAGAACCGGGGCTAAAGTAGTAACATTGCTAGAGGCACTAGATATCTGCAACACTAGATCTTTGATTTGACCTTGTTCTCCCTGGCACTCTTCATCACGCAAAAGCCGTAAAAGCTGGCGTCCATGATTTATGCTTGCATTTATTAGTAGTAACTGATCAATAGACTCATACCCACCACGCTTGGAGAGTAAAATTTCAAGCCATGAAGAGGAGTGTTCAGAGTATTTAGGTTCCACTTTTGAGTCAAACATTTTACAAAGCAGATCCAGAAAAACACAGAAGTCACTCTCTTCAAGAACAACAAGAAGGCGGTGGCATAAAGCAGAGAAAGATTCCTCCATAAGAAAATCATCTACTACATCCCATACATCTCTGGAGTCCTCCTTGTACATCAAATCAACAAAATATTCTTCAAAGAATTTTGAGTCACTGGACAAAATCTCACCACTCTGCAATGACTCAGCAAACTCCTTGGAAGACCAAAATTCGGGCACATTTTCAAGGAAGTTTTCCACTGTGCACTGCACATCCAAATCAAGGAAGTAATGGGGTTTAGTAGCAACCATTGCAGGTGATTGCCCATGTTTTCCCATCCACTCAAGTTCATCCCAACAAATATCCCTATTTACAAATGCAAAATGAGACAATGCCTTGGCACCTTTTCTGTGTGGTCCCTCACGAGAAAAGTTGGAAAACCACTGCAATATGCGCTTCGGATTTCCTGCATTGTTCGATAAAACAATTTAGAAGTTGCCCTAATCTCAATGATATGAACAGACTTTTAGGTCCTTACTAATGGCAATGTTTTACCCAACACCCAAAAAAACACAATTAGGATACTTGTTGGAGACTAAAATGTGAGTTTATGCGAGGCACTAACCACTACTCATACTCTAGGTGATTGAAACTCATCCTTACAGAACACCATATGCAACTAAACTCTATTGATTAACAACATTCTAAAGTCCAATGCAGTCAAAACAAATAACAGGAATGCAAAATAAGTGATAAACTGGACTTGCCTTGGAAGAACCTCTCAAGGTCGTGACTTCTCATGGCTAGTGCAGCTCCTGCCCTGTGAGGCCACTTCTCAAACACCATCTTCAACAACTGAGATGCCAGAGCACGCTTTCGTGGCTTGGATCTCAGTAACTTCACAAACAGCTCTCGCTGCTGGTGAGGACCCACCGATTTTATACCTGCAATGGTGCGACAAAGCCACAATCGAGCCTCCGATCGTCCGCCGGACGTTAACACCGACCAAATCACCGGTTCCAATCTGTTCAAGAGAGCAATTCTCAGCTTCGCAGCCTCCACATCATCTTCTCGGTTCCAATCAGACTCCAACAGAAACAACCGAACCATTGTATAGCTGGAGATTAACAGCTAGCGCGAAAGCGAAAAGGCGACGAAGAATCAAAAATCGGGAGGCGAAGAAAATCAAAAACCTAACCCAGGGAGGAAGATTGTAATTACATATTGCGGGAGGGGTCAAAATGCAATTTGAGACTTTTTATGGTTAAAGAGAGAAAAGATGAAAGAATATTGGGGTTTGACCGAAACTAAAGTTTGGTCTGAAACTACACTACAACTACCAAAAGGAAAGGGCACGTTTATAGCATTGAATCATCAGTAAAACATAAAGTAAGATCGGGATCCGAAATCGTTGACGTCTCTTCTCTTCTCTTCCATTCCATAAAACCTGAAAAATGAATTGGGTTGTGTCGCATTGGTCGTGTTGTTCTTGGGTTGTGTCGCATTGGTCGTGTTGTTCTGATGGCTCTATCTGATGGGTTGACTTTGTTGCTTGCTGTTGGGGTTTGGTGCGCTGCTTACATTGTTGTTGCCATTCTCTCTTCCTTCAGGATCTTCTGTTTCATCTGTTCGTCTTGATCCGTCCGTTGCACAAACTGACTTAAAAGGATCTTCTGTTTCATCTGCTCGTCTTGATTCGATCTTCTGTTCCTTCTGCCCGTCTTGATTCGTTCCACAAGCTGACTTACCAACATTTCGTTCCACAAGCTGACTTACCAACATTTGTTATTTACTTATGCTTGTTAAGCTGCAATACACCCATCAATTGGTGTTTGGTTATGCTATATTGGTGTCTGATATCACTCAAATTAACGCAATTTACTTAGATGGCTGCTGTTGAATATTTTGTTAAACAGATCAATCTGTTTGTCATGATTCTTGATCAAAATGTTGGTGCATTTTTTTGTTTTTGAAATGTCTCGTCTTCATTACTGCATAATTTAGGTTACAGTAATGTCCCTTATGAATACCGGGAGATACAAGCTACAACGATCAAAACCATTAATAGAAAACAAATATCATTTTGACATCATTGTTTTCTAATAGCAAAATCTTGCTGCACATTTCAAATCCAGAACAAGATTACTCGTCATCCGAATCAGCATCATCGTTTCCAGCAGCAGAGTTAAGAGCATTCATCCTCTCTATCAAATTTGCCTTCGTAAGTCAGCTTCTTTGGATTGAACCTGCCATACCACAAAACCCATGACCAACTTTGTCAAATCTTACTACTACTGCTGCTATAAATAACACAGTAACCAAAAGCACAAGGTAACAATCACATATTTGGGAAAAGTTACTCTCATTTATTTAAATATCTATAAACATGAGTGCATGAGCGTTCATTATTCCCACATTCGTATTACATGTTAAAACACTGAGAATTATAATGGATATTACACGCAAGGCTAAAACAAAAGATAATCGATACCTCTTGTGTTCCTTGGGTGGCTCCTTGGCTGCTTTCTTCATTGTGGGGTCAGCACGAATTGCAGCGTGCACCTTTTTGTATAGCCCCTCAATGTTGTCAGGCTCAATCCCTCTCTTAATGTACTCACTGAATTGAGACTGATACTTCTCAGGTTCATCTTCAATCAGCAACTGCTTATACCAGAAAAGTTCAATACAAATCCTAAAAACTTAAACAAGACAATACTGCATTTTCAAATATTAACCAAAACCTCATCTACTCAACACTTTACCTTCATGTATGCAGCAACATGGCCACCATATATGTACTTTCAGTGAACTTCAGCATCAAGTTGCTTTCCCTCCTTGTCAAATCCAGCAAACCTCTTCTCACTGTGCGGAATATCAAGTCCACCATCCAGTGCTCCCTGAAGTTGATCAACAAGCAAAAGTTAAAAAATTTAGCATTGTATAATATCATATATTTCAGGAAGACAAACTAGTATAATTTGAAGTTATCAATGCCATAGAAAACATTTGATAAATTTAACTTCTAGAATGATGAATTCAAACCTTATTGTAACTACTTATTGGATGATGAGCTATATTTTAAGTATCCATGGGGAAACAAAAATACCTTAAGAGCACCAAAAACTGAATTTCCAGTTGTGGTTCTGAGGAGACCAACATCAAGGAGAGCACGGAATGGTCTTCTGCTCTCTCCTGGTTCAACAGAGAAATCTTCTCCAGTTGCCTGTCAATGAGCATTTGCAGGTTGGTATATATCGCCTAAGAAAATGTGGAAATGAGAGACATCCAAATTAAACAAAAGAGATGTATTTTACCTCAACGTTACCCTCATACTCGCCATCTATCTCAAGCATTTTCAGTACTCGGCGGGCCAACAATAATCCAGTACAGTAAGCTGTGTTTATCAGAGGCTTAGTATATCCCCAATGCAACAAATCAATAGTTTAAGAGGTTTGCAAAGAGGTATAGTACCAGCAGCATAGTTTGTTAGGCCCACTTCAAGAACAAACTGAGGTAGCTCATGAGAATAAGCAGCCGCAAGAACCATATCACCAGCAATACTGGCAGAAGTAATTTGTGCTATTATATCCTTGTTAGTCTGAAGGTAGTATGTTAAGGTGAAAATAAACATGATAAAAGATAATCACAAAACAGTCAACACACATTAAGCAGAGGTACCTCCAGAGTCATTAACTTTCTTTTGCACACACAAAAAAAATCAAAATTCATTTACAAGTTATAAAAAAGGGGAAAATATTAAAATTTTCATATCAAGTAATCCCTAGAAGTGAATACAGCATTAAAATCCCCATGGCTAACAGAAATATTCTACACCGCAATAAAGCATAAAAACAGAAGTTGGAGAGCCAGAAACGAAGGGTAAAAGTAAAGTAAACAGATAGAAGTTGTCCAAAGGATACAAATCGCACAACAAAACGATATTTGGGAGTATTGTATTTGTTCTTGTCCTGGTTGATCAGCCGAATTCTGGCTCTGTAGTCAGTCTTACCCTCTAAAGAGACAATCAAATAGTAAGCAATCAAAGAAAAACTAATAACAACAACAATATCAAATAGACAACAAAAATAACATACCTCTTCTTCTTTTATACTTAACCTGGAACCGTTTGAAGTAAGCCCTTGACTTTTGAGGCTTGATGAACGGCTGCATTACATAACCAAGTTTTTAGAACAAAAAACTAACAAATATAATGAATGCAATCCTGTGTTGTAGTGGAGTAATAACAGTATACCC
>JAYMSU010001641.1:0-10022 GCA_036897765.1 Erodium chrysanthum
GAATAAGGGACGCGGGACTCAGAAAAAGCTGTGTCCCACAGTGGGAGTCCCGGATTGAGTCCCGGATGCTAAGTTCTTCAGACTTACAATTTCGGTTTTTTCATTTAACTACACCTAGAATTTTTTTTGACACTTAACTATATCTAACAATTTCGTTTTTTCACTTTAATCAATCCGTTGCTTAATCTAATCCAAATCACTCTTAACAACATGCTCTCTCTGATCTGCTTTGCTTAATCCTCCCATTGTCTATTGGTTCCATCTATGATATTTTCGGCAACCGAATCAGAAACCCACAGAAATTGATACGTTACAGTCCCACGCGCTCCTTCAGCTACCTCCTCCCTGCTTAAATGCTCGGCTCTCATGGCGTTGGCGTTGCAATTTTGTGGGTCTGGATCGGACGGCTCGAGCGTTTTAGTTGACCACTGAAACAAATGCTCCATTATTGCTCTCTCCAGCTCTGCTCATGATACAGACAAATCTCACACTGCACATCTAGGTCTTTTGATTTTTTTTTGGTGGGATTTCGATTTGTTTGGTCGATTTCGTTTGTGGGTCGATTTGGTTTTTGTTGCTGTGTTGACGAGTTGGTGAAAGTTTGGTCCTTTCTTGTTGCTCTTGTTTTGGGTCTGGAGATTTGAGATGGGTATTGTGAGTGGTGTATTGGGTGTTTTTGGATTTGGGTTTGGAACCGCAATTGGGATCGTGATTGGGTACTTCCTGTTTATATACTTCATGCCTACTGATGTAGAGGTCAGTTTCTCTCTCACTCTCTCGGTTCTTAAGTCAATTGTGTTTCTTATTGCATCTGTGTATTTGCATCTATAAAAAGCAGGAATTTGCTAGGTTTAATTCAGGCCCATATGGAGAAATCTAATAGTTGAATTAGTTCAGTCTATTCACTTGCCAATTCTGAGCTTCAAATTTCACTGCAGTTCAAGTCTCAAGTTATGATGCATAAATTTAGTGAAATGTGAAAATTTAACTGGATGTGTTAATGTATCTCTTGGCTGCATAATGAGTTTTGTTTTGTGATTTTTGTTGATGGGGTTGGTAACATGAATATGTTCAGGATCCTAAAGTGCGCCCTTTGTTAGAGCAAGACTCGGAAACTTTGCAACGTTTGCTTCAAGAGTTACCCATCTGGGTGAAAAGTCCAGACTTCGATAGGGTATGTTGCTGTCTTGAGGTTACTTTAGCTTAAAAGTATAGCATGAAGATTTATTGGAAATATAGAGTGATTGCTTATGTTAACAAGCTAGCTTTTAATAGTTTTCTTCTTCTTCTTTTGAAGGTTGACTGGATCAACAAACTTGTTGGCAATATGTGGCCTTATCTAGACAAGGTATGTATGTATCTACACATGCTTGAATCTATACTCGTGTGAATGAAGCATTTTGCATAGTACCGAGTTTTGGTTGTTGGTGTGCTGTCCAGGCAATTTCCAAGAAAGTGAGGGAAATAGCAAAGCCCATTATTGCTGAGCAGATTCCAAAGTACAAAATTGACTCTGTTGATTTTGAAATACTCTCCTTGGGCACCTTACCGCCAGTTTTTCAAGGTTGATCTTTCTCTCTCTCCACCTTTGTGTACAACTTGTGCAGTATGTTATTGTCATTTGACAAATATGCATCTTTGCACAAAACAAAACTAGGAACTGTTTGTTGTACTTTTGTGAGAATTATGGCACAAGAGGATAACATATTGTAACACACTTTGCATCACACTATCCCTAAAGTTGGGGTGTTATTTTACTTGCTGCTTCATTGTTTCCATCAACATGCATCGGGAACTGTTGAGTTGGCCCAGTTAAGGCCCCCCTCCAATACAATGGAGGACCAGAGTTTGAACCCTAAGCAGTCTTATGTGTAACAACCATAGGTTTGGTGCTCTTTGCTTCTACATAAAAAAAGATGTATCTGGACAACTAAACTGGACTTTCACAGTGATAGAAATATTGTTCGTTTATTGGTCTGAGCCATTAAAAAAATTCCCGTGAATTTGAATTTTCCTAAACTAGAAGGCTTTGTTTTGAAATAATTCTCATACTGCTTTATCCAGATTACTTGTGTAGGCAGAGAAGCAGATCAATTGAGTTGAATATGTCTCATTCTTGAAGATGGGAAATGCTAATATATCTCATTCTTGATATTGTGAAATGCCAGGAATGAAAGTTTATCTCACTGATGAGAAGGTGCTGATTATGGAACTAGTGATGAAGTGGGCTGGGAATCCTAACATTCTTGTTGCAGCCAATGCATTTGGGTTAAAAGCCACAGTCCAGGTAGGCCCGTTGATGGATAAGAACAAAGGGGAAACATTGTCCACTAGGGATTGGCCTGATGGTCTGTGAGCTATCTCACCTCCTTGAGGTCAGAGACTCGAATCCCAGTGGGTACATCTGTTTGGGGCAGGTGTGGGATGAGAGTTAAATTAGGCTAGATTAGGATTTCATGCTTTCTCACTTATAAAAAAAACAAAGGGGAAACATTGTATGACCGAATGAGTGATTGCATTTGTTGTTTCTCGGTCTTTGGCCTGATCACATTTCATCCTCCCCATTTTTTGCTTGAAAAAAATCTGTCCAAACAGTAGTGAGAAAGAAACATAAAAAATATGATTTGTCATTAGGATTTGTGAAATCACGCCTTACTTTTTTCATATGTTCTCATAAGTTGGATGTTACTACTTTCAAGTATTAATGTCCTCATATTTCAGGTGGTTGATTTGCAAGTATTCGCGTATCCGCGTATCACCCTGAAACCTTTGGTTCCGGCATTTCCTTGCTTTGCAAAAATATATGTGTCTCTCATGGAAAAGGTAGGTTAATGTGGTTGAATGTTCAAGGTTCAGGGTTCAGGATTTTAAAAGATGTTGCATTTCAAAATATTGGAACTTTGTAACCATAGGTCTATCAGGTGGAACAAAGTCTCCTTTGACATTACTTGCTATTAAGAACCGTTATCACTTTTTTTCTGGTTTTGCAGCCACATGTTGACTTTGGGCTAAAATTGCTCGGGGCAGATGCCATGTCCATTCCAGGTCTGTATAGGTTTGTTCAGGTAAGTGAGAGAGGGAAAAGTTGCATTTTAATGGACATTTGATTGATTATCCACTAATTTTGCCATGTTCTTCTTTACTTTTTAGTTTCAGTTTCAAATTCTCTTTTGATTCTTTTCCTTCAGGAGCTTATCAAAGACCAAGTTGCTAAAATGTACTTATGGCCCAAAGCCTTGGAAGTTCCGATAATGGACCCTGCAAAGTAAGTGTACTCTGCACTATTCTTACATTTTCTTCATGCTGAGACTAACCGATTTTTCTTAAACTGGTAGAGCATCGAAGAGGCCAGTTGGTGTTCTCAATGTGAAGGTTGTTAAAGCAATGAAACTTAAAAAGAAAGATTTTATGGGGGCTTCTGATCCTTATGTGAAACTAAAACTCAGCGATGACAAGCTTCCTTCAAAGAAGACCACTGTGAAACAAAAAAACTTGAATCCTGAATGGAACGAGGAATTTACTTTGACTGTTCGAGACCCAGAAACCCAAATGCTAGAGATCATAGTCTATGACTGGGAGCAGGTTTGTTTTGTTGCATTTGAATCTATAGTTTCAGAGACAACATTGCATAGTTTTATTTTTTTGATAAGCCATTTTTGTACCAAGATATGAGCTCACTTGCTTATGTAGAAGCAAGGAGCACCAAACTTATGGTTCTTACTCATAAGACTATTTCGAAGAACTCTGGTCCTCTATTGTGTTGGAAGGAGCCCTTAACCATTGAGCCAACTTGAGTTGGTTACATTGTGTAGTTTTGCCTTTACTTAGTCTCTAAAGTGGTATTTTTTTCATTTCTCAAGATGTGTTATTTACTTTGCTAGGTTGGCAAACATGACAAGATGGGCATAAACTCCTTTGCATTGAACACTCTCACACCCGATGAGCCTAAAGTTTTTACCCTTGATCTGCTAAAGACCATGGACCCAAATGATCCTCAGAATGAGAAGTCACGTGGGCAGATAGTTCTGGAAGCGATCTACAAACCTTTCATGGGCGATGACATACCTCAAGAGATTGAAGACCCGAATGCAGTAGAAAAAGCTCCTGAAGGAACACCAGCAGGTGGCGGTTTACTGGTGGTTATTGTTCATGAAGCTCAAGATGTAGAAGGAAAGAACCACACAAACCCATTCGTGCGCTTACTCTTGAAGGGTGAGGAAAGAAAAACCAAGGTAAACAATCTCTCTCTCTATCTCTCAAGCCACCTTTGACGCTTTTCATGATATAGCTTAAATTTGAGTTGGGTTTATGATATGCATTGACATTGGCATTGGCATTGAGGGCAGCGTGTAAAGAAGAACAGAGATCCGAGATGGGACGAGGAGTTTCAGTTCATGCTGGAGGAACCGCCTATGAATGATAGGCTTCATGTGGAAGTACTGAGTAGCTCCCAGAGAATGGGATTGCTACATCCACGGGTATGCTACTTTTTTTTGATAGGTCAATTTTGTATTGAGGTTAAGGTTCACTTGCTTATGTTTATGGTTCTTATCGATAAGACTGTTTACATGAGGGTTCAAACTCTGATTCAGAGGGAACCCTAAACGACCGGCCCAACTTGAACTGGTGTATGCTACTCAAAAAGAAGTTGATGCATATAGATATTGTTTGAAAGTTGAGATTTTTCATATCATATTCATGATGGTCTTGTCTTTTATCAGGAAAATCTGGGTTATGTGGACATAAACCTATCAGATGTGGTTAGCAACAAACGAATCAACGAGAAGTGCCATCTGATCGACTCCAAGAATGGAAGGATCCAAATTGAGTTGCAGTGGAGAACTTGAGTTTCATAGTGTTATTGGATTTTACATTTAGCAGCAGCTGGATCATGACCAAAGCCAAAACATTTTTTTTTTCTTCTTTCTAGTTTTTGTTTTGTGTTACTGTGTTAATATGCTTTCAGGATTGATTCTTTGTGTTGATCAGATTGGTGGGAATTTAAACTTTGGTTTCCAAATAAAGAGTGTCAGCTGCAGATTTTTATGTTGATCCATTGCACTTTTTTAAAAGAGATAATTATGTATTACTATCATATTGTATACTCGATTTTCACTAACCTTTGGAATTGATTTGTTTTTAGAAACTGAACTCTTTTAACACTGCAAAGAGTCCCTTACAATAACATATTAAAGAAGATCGAGGACTTCCTGATTGCTCCATCTCCAACCATGATATAATCGAGCTTCTCTAACTAATCAGTGAACGGCACGATTTCTTGACCTCCGAACAAATAAAAGAGAAACTACCTATTCTTTTTTGAAGAAGAGAAACTACCTATTGAAGACACATTAAACTACCAAAAATTATCATCTTTTAAAAATTTATTAGTTTACTTAATATTTTTCTAAAATAACGAAGTTGACCTTCAATTTTTAAATTTCTAAAATACCCTTATGTTACTTCTCAATTTTCAAAAAATACCTATGCCTTTTCAATTTATTGGGACAAAAAATTAGGATAGGAAATAATTTTGACAAAAACTTTGGGCTTCACTATAATAATTGGGCTCAAAAGGCACATATGGTCCAATAAGAGGCTATCCGGGTCACTTCATTGATGGCCCATCTCGGCCCGGCCCAAAAAAGCGCGCGCCTCTCACGTGCCGTTACCCAAATGCGAACCAAAGCCCACCAAGAAATCGAGCACCAAAAAAATCTAAATAAAAAAAATAAAAAAATAAAGAAGACGACAATTTAGCAAAAACGAGGAAGAAACGTAGCTCTCTCTGGTTCGACATGAAAGAGGAAGGCCCGAAAACGAGGGTTTTTTGAGAAATACAGAGAAATAATCTATACACAGAGAAATCGCGAGGAAGAAGAAGGAGAGAAGGAGATTGGGGCGATTCAGGAGATACGAAGGGGAAGCTTGTCGTGTAATTTTGAGCTAGGGTTTCTGAATTTCGCAGAAGAGGTAAAATTTCGAGCTACCGATTTGAATTGCTCGATTCCGTTGCATTTCCGATTTGTTCTTGTTGATTCAGCTTTTGTTTCTGTGTTTTGACCACATTTATCGGTGTGATCTTCCTCGGTGCTCTCGAATTTGCTTTACCTTGCAATTTTTTTGGTTGTTTTCGTTCTCCTCTCGCATGAATCTTCTGAAAATTTAGGGGCTTCGATCGGCTCTCTCTCATCGGTTTTGAATATAGGGATTTTCGGTATCTTCTCTGTTTGTGGGTTTAGATTTTGCTGCTTCAGGAGCATCATGTGTTTATCTCATGATTCTTCAACAGTAACTTGATTCCTAATTTGTGTTTGTATTCAATTATATTTGAACTGATGAAATGTCATACTTATAACCAGTTTAGAAAATAAACAAACAAATGGAAATTGGTAGCTGGGATCAGTTTAGAAAACACTGTTTTGGAATGGAGTGTGTGTGTGTGACTAATGCTGTGAAAAAATTGAGACCCCTATCTTCGGATCCTTCATCCTCCCCTGCTAAACTAGATGAGCAGTCTACACTTAAGACCTTATATGCATCTGTCACAGAAGGAGTGATATGAGCAATGAAACAGCACTAGGAATTTTGTAATCTAATATCAGGTTTATGAGCTATTGTCCTACAAGTCTAGTTGTCTTTGCTGGAAAGCAATGAGTTTCATTTACTTTTCCTATACTTGAGTGATTATCTCTACATTTCCAAATGGAATTGTTTCTCTTTCAGTTGTTATTCATTATTTTAAGATATACACAAATTGTGCCCATTATGGTAAACATATCTAGGAAAATCTATGTCATGCTTATTTGACAGCAATGGTTTTGTTATTTTCAGTTAGATATCATATCACATCATAAGGGGTGCATGATTCCAAAATTCTGTTAAATCGAGTTTGACTTATAACTAAACTGAACATGTAAGTTATCTAGTCTCTTGACATTGCAACTGAGTTCCCCTTTCAGCTTGAACGTCTTATATAGTTATGTTTTAAAACTTGTATGTGACTGTGTAAAGCATTGTTTAATTACTTGCAACTATGGAATCTTGGGTTCATCAAGATTATGAGATGAGAAAAACTGAATTGCAAAGTAGATGTCTTGTTGAGGGCATTATCAATATGTGGTTCTAGTTTTCCAGGTCATGGATCATATGGCAGTCCTGTTTCAGGTTATCCATTTTGTTCCTTGTTTTTTTGTTTGTTTTAAGTGAGATGTTGCTAATAATTGGTAGCATTTGAATTTTTCCAGAATTTGTTGTTCTGACCTGCTTAGTGATTGGTTTATTTAGGAAAATTGAGCCAGGAGAACATGCATATGTGTATTATACCCCAGATGAATTGCTTGGTTGAACATAAATTATTATTTTTGTTGCTGAGTTCCTCATAAAGGACCTCCATTGCATAACCTCATTTTCTTTATAAATACTTTTTAAGTAACTGAGTGTGAAATTGTTGACACCATGTTTTGCAGGAGAACTGGCTTATTTATCTGTAGGTTTCGTATACGCGGAACAGTAAATGATTATGACACAAGGACTCCTTCCTAATTTGGAGGTACCTAATTGATTTCTGAATCAACATGACGCTTGAAGATCTGTTTACCCTGACTGAGATGAAAGATGGGATCACAGCCCCAGCTCGAATTGAAGAGCTAATTGCTGCAATGCAGAAGGAAAAAGATTGTGCTGTGAAGAATATTGGTGATGCAGCCAGACAGTGGGCAGCCGTCTCAAGCACCATAGCAGCTACAGATAACAAGGATTGTCTTGATCTTTTTGTTAAACTAGATGGACTTTCGTTCATTGATAGATGGCTCAAAGATGCCCAAAAGTTTGACACCAATACAAGCGAGAGCTTTGTGGAAGAGGCAATCTCTGCAATGTTAGGAGCACTTGTGAAGCTACACATAGATAGTGAGAGGTCAAACTCATCAGGGATCTGGATTACTGTCAAGAATCTCATTGGCCACAGTAGCTCAAGGATTCACGATAGAGCAAGAGAGCTTATTGATAACTGGAATCAAGGTGGGTCTAATGACACAGCTAACCAGGATGTTGGGGGAGTCGAGGCATCTCGTGATGATGTGATCACAGTAAGTTCAAAGCACACTGTAGAAGCTGGCAATCCAGAATTTTTAGCCATAGATGCACCTCTTTCAAAAGAATGTGCCAATGAAAGTTGTTCCATAGAACCTATGAGAGATCAAGTTTTGCCATCAAATAGCTCTGGTGGTCTTGAGATAGGAAGTGTTGAAGAGGCACCTAGTCATACCCACAGTAATCATTTGAACTCCTACACAACAATTGGGGATAGGGATCCTCTGCCTGGCTTTGTAGAAAAAACTTCTATCCGGGAAGAACCTCCCGTATCCACTATGGAGGGGACTGTTTTTACTGAATCTTGTACTTCAGCTCCAGAGCAGTCTAGTGCTGGACAGATTTATGCTCCAAACTTGGCTGAGTCTACTGAAGATGCAAAGAATTCCTCTGACAGATCAGGTCTAGAAGAAGTCTATTCCGGCTCTAGTATGTTGGGATCTAGAGTTGTTGAATTAGGTGTCGATGTGGCAAATGCACAAGAATCTGCTGGAAAACCTGCTTTACTAAACAATGTCGGTGCCAATGAGGTTGAAGGAGTGCTTCTGAAATCAGAGCCAAAGAGTGGGGTGGATGATATGGGGTCTCCAAATTATTGCAACACATGGTCTTCTGAGACTGCAGGCAGGCAGGTGGACAGTTCTGTTCTTCAGGAATCGTCTGGTAAAGAAAATAATTTGCCAACACCCATGGATGTGGAAACTTCATTTTCCAAGAAAGAGAATTGTAAGTCTCCTTTAAGAGAGGAAGATACCCCTCCTTGTTTTGATTCTGAAGCATCAAATCTATTGGTGAAAGGCTCTGGATCAGCATATGACGAAAAGGATCGTGTCAGTGATGCAGATGAGAATCTCATAAGAACTCCCAAATTTACTAAGCCTGTGAAGGGTGTCAGAAATCCTGATTCTATTAAGTCTGTGAAGGGTGGCAGAAATCCTGATTTTGTTAAGTCTGTGAAGGGTAGCAGAAATTCTGATTCTATCAAGTCTGTGAAGGGTAGCAGAAAATCTGATTCCACTAAAACTGCGAAGGGTGCCAGAAATACTGACAAGAGAAGTGCTGATTTTACTGAGCCAGTGAAGGATGCCAGAAGGTCTGATATAGACTTTGAGTATGGCATACTGGATGCTCTAGAAGTTGCCCGCCAAGTTGCTCAAGAGGTGGAAAGAGAAGTGGAAAATTATAGGGGACCATCATGCAGCTATTCTTCAGATAAAGCCTCTGAAGGTGGAATGGGGCAGCCAGGTACCCCAGACTCTATAAATGGAAGTGAAGACAAACCAATTTCAGGTTCTCCAGAGGAGATGAGGGATAGTCAAAGTGTTTCGAGTGAGGAATATCTGCAAGGTGAAGAGGGTACATCAAAATCAGAGAGCATGGATACTGAACCAGAAAGTTGCTTACCTGATATAGAATCCTCTCAGGTCACTGAAGCGGTGCAAGAACCAGAAGCAAATTCAGAGCGAGGAGACATGTGTGGCTTTGATCTGAATCAAGAAGTCTGCTCAGACGATATGGATTCTCAAGCGAATGCTATATCTACTCTTGTTTCTGTTGTATCTGCTTCAAGGCCAGCTGTTTCTCCTGGATTACCTGTTGCACCTTTGCAGTTTGAAGGAGCTCTTGGATGGAAGGGATCTGCGCTTACCAGTGCTTTTCGCCCTGCATCCCCTCGCAGAGTTTCTGATGGTGGTGAAAGCAGCAATGGTTTGAAGTGTAGGAAGGACCGCCTTGACATTGATCTGAATGTGACTGAAGATGAGGATAAGTTTGGTGATCTGACATCAGGGAGACAAAGACATACATCTTTTGGCCTTCATTCTGGAGAATCTTCTGTGGAAATCAGTTCAAAAAGGCAAGAGAGGCTCAAGCTGGATTTAAATTGTATTGGTGATGATGGTGATGATCTTAGGAAGGAGAAACTTCTT
>JAYMSU010001642.1:0-10021 GCA_036897765.1 Erodium chrysanthum
CGGGGTGTGTTGGTAGTGGGGGTGGGGGGGGTGGGTGGACTCAATTTGTGCCATGTTGCTCTCAGGTCGGAGAACACAACATATTGAACCTAATCAAGAAGCCCTCCTAGATTAATCATCGCGCTACCCTTACACACTTTGTGGTTCCGATCCAGCCACACGAGCTAAAGCCTCACTAGACCCACCTGACTCCGCACCTTCTTGAGGTGGGGGTGATCGAGGAGAGGAAGACTGTAGGAGATGAAGAAAGCACCCCACCAACTGAGGATTGAATACCAGAAACGTGACGTCCAAGAGCAACTAAATAGTGAATGTGAGATGTCGTTGCTAGAGGAACCGCATAACGGACACGCTCATATCCCGATCGGAATAGGAATACACATGTCAACCAAAAAAGGAATCGTCGGGACAACCAGATGGATGAATTGCCAGTTGAAGATCTAAACCTTAAGCGTGGCCGAGGTGGATCAAACCACGACCATACAGGGGTTAGCTAAGCGCGCGTCCCACCAAAAGAAGGCCTTGGAAGTAGAGAAGCCCTTCTGGTCAAGCAACCAGACCAAGTAGTCCTCGTGGCGGGGGTCTAGGCGAACCTTAGAGAGGAGGCCCCTGATAGCTGCAATATTCCCGATGTGTCTAGGCAAGGGACACTGCCTGAAGTAGCAGCTCCAGATATCGTCCTCCCAAAAGTTCAATTTTTCCTTGGCCAAAGCACAATATCTAAAAAAAATAGGTTAACAACGACGCATCGAGAATCTAGGGATCCTCTCCAAAACGAATATGTTTGCTTGAACCCATAGCCCATCTCAAAGTGACCGAGCCAAAAACGGAAGGGAACTAAGTGTCTCGAGTAAGGGAATCAATATAACGAATGAACAGAGAGGAGCTCTAATATGGGACATGAAAGGTGCCAAGATACCACTAAGACATATCGTAACTAGCACAAAGCTCGCGCCTCCAGAGGACAACTCCTTTAATAGTGAACTGCCACCACCACTTTAGGAGAAGTCTGGAGTTAACCACGGTTCACTAGCATGCCTCAAGGAGACATTGGGTAGGCAGACGGCCATAGACCCCAATATTGAGCACTGGAATTCCAAAAGAATTGTCCCTAGCACTACTTCATAAGGGATATGACATTTGAAACTTGAAATAAAGTAGAAAATGGCTAGACTGTCAAGGGTAGAACGGATGAGGGTGAGGCGACCGCCTATGGAGAGAAACCCAGTCTTCCACATTGTAAGACTAGATCGAAACTTGTTAAGGACCTGAGTCCAAAAGTGGACAAGCCCAATTGAAAGCCCACGTAAGTGATCAGAAGGTGACCTAAGGAGCATCCCATCGCGACCGAGGGAGAAGTTGTCCCGACATCCATAGAGAAGGCCACAAGAGTGGACTTTGTCAGGTTGGCCATAGCTCAGAAGCAGCCTCAAAGGCAACCAGGATGTAGCAGACCATACGAAGCTGGGCGCGGTCAACCTCCAAGAAGAGAATAGTTTCAACACCAAACTGAAGGTAAGAGATCCAGACATCAACGTCTACATGAATGCCTTAATAGAGGCCCGGACGAATCCAATGCTGAAAGTATCTATGGATCTGCTCGACAATGATCAAGAATAGATAACAGGATAGAAGGTAGCCCTGTCGGACACCCTGTAACACAAAGAATTGGTTGGAAGGAGAACCGTTGACCAGTATCGAAGAGAAACCCTTGAGACTTGAGAAAACCCATATCGAGCACATGATCCCAAAACCCATGCCCTGGGACCAATGGAACCAGTCAACTCTATCAAAAGCCTTCTCAAGGTTGAGCTTAACCACTACCACTGGGCGACGAGACCTGTAAATGTGGTTAAGAAACTACGAGACGATGAGAACACTATTTAAGAGTTGCATCCCTTGAATGCATGTATATTGGGTGTTGTTAATGATGGACCCTATGACTCTCCTTAGAGGCCAGGACAACACCTTAGTAAAATCTTACACGTCGAGTAGTAAGGTTAAAAAAAAAAGTCGCCTAGAAGGAAAACAAAGACAGGACGCCCGGGAGGGAGTCAAGGATAGGACGTAATAAATGTTAAGGCGGATGAGTTCAAAGGCAACAGAGACTCAGCATTGTCTCAGGAGAACTTGGAGATGGACAATAGAGAGGTGAGGAAATTGGGCACTGTGAAGCAGAACCCATCTGAAGGACTCCTATTTAACCAGGAACTCTGCCTACATTCCTGTTAGAGAAGCACTACTTGATTTATTCATCTTTCCAAGGCTAAATAATTCCCATTTTGTCAACAATAATGGCAAGTGATTACCCGATGCTACTTTTGCATGACACCGAACAAACACAAACCAAATATAACGAACAAAAAACATTCTGCAACAACTCCCATGTGGCCTAAGAAAGGCGGTGATCATTTACAAAATTTGAGTCAACCAAACAACGAAGCATGTTCTTCATCCCTATTCCTTACAAAAATTCCCAACCAATAAGTGGGCGGGCACCATTGGGATTAAGTAATAGTGCTCTATTAATAGTAATACCCTCCAGCTTCACTCAATCAGTTTTCTTCCACTTGTTCACGTACCTCATGAAAGCAGTAGCAGGGTTCTGCCTTGGAGGAGCACGCACTCGAGTTGATCTCCGCACTATAGCTTCTTCCGTTTCACTGTTGTTATCCAATTCCTTTGACCTCTTTTGGACTTGCGAGCTGCAACAATCAATTTCAAGTACAAGTTAGTAAGACCCATTACTGCCCCCCTCTACTGCAACACACAAATTACTTGAAAAATCAGAATCATATGCATAAACAAACTGTACTAATATGTGCAGAAATACATCAAGGTAGCAACAGTTTCACATCAAGTATCTAAGGCCTAACTTTCACCATCCCATGGAAATGGATTTGAGTATTCAACAAAGTTACAAATGAAGTCAAATCAGCAACTATTCTCTTTATCCCCATCACCAAACAAATAGCCCCAACATTGATGATTTGTATTCATCGTAGTAGTGCATATGCCCTAAAATAAATAAACTAAGGGACTACTATAATTAACAAATACAGAATAGTTTATGGATTCAGAACAAAAATAAGTGAAATGGTTGAAACAAATTGAAAGTTACTTTGATTAGACATTCGATATCTTGAAATTGAATATAAGCTTTCATTGGAACCAAAATGAGTCGGAGGAAAATAGTTTGCAAATATAACGAAAGGTAAATTAAGTAATTCAATATTTTAGAACAGGGCAGACACCAACCATATTTTGCTGTAGAATTTTTCTATTTGACCATGTAAAGCTTTCTCTCGCTCACCCTTACAATTCAGTGAACCCATGAAAGCATCAAGCTGTTCAAGAAAAGAATGCAGCAGTCAGCAAAACTACAGAGCAAATGCATGTAAAACAAATACTCAGAGAATCATACCTCTTCCTTGGTAGAGTAGTAGCCCCACTGCTTGCAGTCAGAACTTTCAACAAATATTCTCCCATCGCGGCGGAACCACCAGTATCTGTTGTAATGTCTATCTCTACCAAAGGGATTGGTACGCACAAATAGTTTTTCCATTTCCCGTTCAAATTGATCTTTCTGTCGTAGCAACAGTTTCAAGATTTAGGAAAAAAAAAGAATCTGCATGTATGTACATTGTAGATAAATCTATAAGGAAAGAAGATTACGGAAATAGGCCCAACCCTCTGTTCTTTACTGCTCTTATCCCTTGTTTCCGCATGATCATCCTTCAACTGTTCTAGTGCTTCATCTTTACGGCCATTACACTGTTTAAGTATTTTCTCTTTGTCGCCCTTTAACTGTTTTGGTGCTTCCTCATAATCACCATTCAACTGTTTAACTACTTTCTCTTTATCTCCCTTCAAAGACTGATCTTCTGCAGTTTCCATCATGCTATCAGTCTTCTGCTTTTTGGCCATTTTCTCTGATTCAGCATCCACACAATTGTTGTCACTGAAACAAATTTTAATGGACTTTAGATAATGTGAACTCATCAGAGTCATGTACCAACAGAGTTATGAATCAATATATGAAAACAAACCTCATTTCCACTGCACTATTTTGTTGCGATGAAAGGACCTCACCGTTTCCTTTCTCTGCTAAGTCCCCATCCTGTTTTGTGTGATTATCACCAGCTGATACATGCAGGTTATTTCCTAGACTGTCCACATTATGTTCGTCTATTACCTTGTTGCTATCAGACCCAGTCTTTGAACGTTCTTTCTCTTCTCTTCTCTTTCTACCTTCTTTAAGTGCATCCCCCCTTCTTGTAGCTCCAAGAACCAGCTGCTTTTCAATGTACTCATCCAACTTCCTCCTAACAAGAACTGTTTCAAGGGCTTGATTGACCAATTCAGAGAAAATTCTCAATTTAGCACTAACATCCAATAGGCCATAGTGCCCCCGCTTAATAGTTGGTGTATGAGTGCATAATTCTGGAATGTTAATCATGTCTATAAAATCACACAAATACTCTGTCCATTTCATTAGCGTAACCTGATATGTGAAAAGCAAAAATCAGAATACAACAATTTCAAATCTGTAATAGGCCATAAGCAAAAGTAAACAAAAAACTTCTTTTCAATTAGAATGTGTGGAAATTGTGAGGATATGAACATGCAAATAGAAAATATTGGTGGATGTGAGATAATTCACCTTTAGCTTTCGGTTTTTTCCCTCTAAAGCCAAAAAATATTCACCACTATCATTAATAAGTAACTGAAGAAGAGCCATATGCGATTCCACGATGAGAACCAAATTGCTATCCTTGTGACAGACAGCATTCTCAAAATCTCCCAGATTGAATGGGGATAAGTTCAACAGCCTGCCAAAAGAAGAACAAAAATCCCAAACCATTAAAAGATCCCCAACACAGTCCATAGGAATGTTGAAGTCCCTTGATGGAGAAGGGCGATCAGTAAACACGGGATCATCTTCAGCAGGCTGCACTAATAAATCTTCAATTGGATATTTGAGAGATTCATTCACTTGGTCATCTTCTGCACATTAAATAAAATGGTCAAATTAAGATCTGAAAGAAACTTGTTGCCTCCAATGAATTCAAATAATATGTGCCTGAGTATAAACAATGGTCAGAGGGATACAGAAACATAGTCGTGTGTACATGCACATGCTACAAGTATACTGTGAGCGTTAACTGTAGCAGTATACTTACCTTCTTTTCTTCTTTTCTTATTGCGGACTATAAGTCCATTCTGAAAATAAACTATGTCTCTCAATTCCTTCGGAGGATCAATTGAAATTCCATGCTTTTGTGCCAGTTCATTATGAATCACCCATGGAGAATATCGGTATGTAGATTCCCGAATGAAACACTTGAAAAAATTTCTACTATAAGGCCACTTTTTCTGGACCAGATCTTCTCCATTTACTATTGCAGTTTCTATTATCTCCTTATTTCCACCAAGAAAGGATACCTCATATTGGCTTCTCTCAGCACCCTCCTCCAGAATTTTTACTATTTTACAAGGCAAAACATCATCATCCTTCTTTCCATGCAATTCAGCACCTACATACAAGCATCCTTGCAACTTTGCAAATATTGTGTCCGCAAGATCTCTCAGTGGGAGCATACCTGTCGTAACAAGATTCAAGAGAAGATTATTGGATAGACATAATGATCCTATTTTCTTAATTTGGACATCCTAAAAATAAGTGTCCATTTTCTCATTTAGGAAGATAGTTATGCATAAACTACCAATAGTATCCTTCCATCCTCAGAATTTTCCCCTAATAACTACAACCACATTTAGCAGTGGAATCTCTGAGATCTAAAACCAACTTATAAAACAGTTATTGTCTTAGTGATCACAAGAAGCACTTGCATAACTGTGCTGATAGATAGATAAACTAGAGTGCATCATTAGCATATCAGTTTCCACTAAAACTTTGAGAGAATGAAATTAGAAAATTAAAATATAAAAGGCATTCACTTAGGAAGATGCATGTTCACCCAGCTGTTAGTATGAGCATCCATGTAATGCAGGCACACTGTCAGAGACAGCAGCAAGGAAATAACTCAATAGCAGAGAGTGTAAGTGTAAGTATTAGTGAATAGCGCAAAAAGAAAAAAACAGGGAATATATTGTCCAATGCAATGAGTGCAAGAAACAACCAACAACATAAAAGTTCCATAGACTTTTTGTTCATTCCCAGAACCATGATAGGAAATACAATGAGAAAATGGAGGAACAATAAGATGATAATAAGTCAATGTGATGAGTTAGTTCATTACTGAATTGAATCATTCCCAAAGCAGGTGCCATTAGCTCTTTGGGGAGAAGTTGAACTCTCTCCTCTGCAAGTTTTTCCGCCACCAAAGCTTCTTCATAAGTCAAGTTAGTTTTTCCAGTAATTTTACAAGTCCATACTCTCTGGCGATATAGATTTATCCGGTTCAGATATTCACTGATTCAATACAAGAAAGCATCAACATGTCAGTTACTTTATTTGATAGCTGTGTAAAGGTAATACAATAATGTACTTCAAAATTTAAGTTAATAAACTATCTGTCAAATGGGTCCCAAAGACCTCCACTAAATAGTGATTAGGCTTAAATTGAGAATTTTGTCCATTAGCAACCAAGGAAATGTGAAACATACATAGGAATCAAACTTGATATCTTCCTGTAATCAATTATGAAAGAAACTATATGAAAAAATACTGATGATGTTGAATCACAAAAACAAAAACAAAAAACTGACAAATTTAAAGACCTTCAGAACATTACCCATAATCACAGAATATCTCTTTTGTGAACCGAACTTGAAATACAAGCTCATGAGGTTCCGTCTCCTTGGGTGGCTCGGATAAAGCAAATGGCTCTCTTTTTTTAAACAAAGGCATTGTTGGCACTCAGTAAACCACCTCAATATGGGGAATTTAATTCCTGTGACAAAGGCACCCATGGAGATCCTACATCAGGGAAAATCTCACACACAAAATGCCTAAGCAATAATGATTTAAATAAGTCAGGTGCATAATGTAGCATTAGAACTCAAATGTTTCGTCACTTGTATAAAAATATAAGAAAATAAATCATCGCATAACTTAATCAAATCCAGTATCAAGTGCAAAGGACAATAAATCGGCACGTGCCGATGTCCCAGATACTTAAAAAAGAAAATGACAAAAACCATAAACCTTCATCACATAAGTTCAATTCTATTCTTCAAATTATCAAACCAATGAAACAGAATATTGAGAGGAAGAAAAACGAACAGGCATGCAAAAATAGACCCACATATTACCATTTCACACTCCAAGCAGAAGAGTGCATGTCATTAAGTTTAGAAATGCATGCCATTAAACTGGCAATACAGAAACCCTAGAACACCATAAGACATTTCCTCTAGACAAGCTCAAAAATAAGTTATCAGACCAAACTAGCAATGCAATCAGCTCAATGTAGAAACTATTAGAAACGCAAATGTGCATCTAAATGCAATGATGTAACAGCTACAGCATTACGCCCTAAAACGTTATACCTCAAAGGCTTAGCTACATCATCAAAAAGGGGGGATTTTCATACATTAATAACAACAAAGAAGCAGTAACATTGCACATGATTAAGAATTTAGCTTCATTAGGCTTTGCCCATGATTAGAACACAAAATAGTGAGAACCCAGATGCGAAAGAATCAGAAGGAACCCTAGAATCTTCCGATTGCGAATAACAACGCTATAGACTTGGACATCAAACCGAGCATGCAACAACGACAAGGTAACCGATTTTGCCGAAGAACAACATGAGAAGCGCGAGAATCAAAAACCCACAAGCCCATTGGCAAGAAAAACAACTGAAATCACCGAAACAGTAGAAACAGAGCGGTTCCCGCCAGAATGCGAATATAGAGTTCGACCTCGAAGAAGTAGCTATAGCTAGTCGCTTCAATGTCTGGCAAAGAAGGGAGTGAAAGAAGAATCTTACAGAAGACTTGCAGGAACGAGAGCGACCGAATGTGAGAGACGAGACGAGAGCTGTTGTGTGTAAAATTTGGGGATTTTTCTTTCCTCTCTCAAGCGGAGAAGGAAAGAGAACACTTTCTCTCTCTTGCCGCGTCTTTCGTTTCGTCCCTCCTTTGTGCAAGTAAAGCAAAAACGCAAGTTTATTTGAGCAATTTTAAAATTTGCAATGGAGCCCCTAGTGTTTGCATAATCTCACTTTCTCACCAAAACTATTACAGAATTGAAGAGAGTTAACATCAATAGAAAATTGAGTAACTATGCCTACAAGTTGTCCATCTCTTGTTTTTATCCCTATAGTTGACTCTAAAAATTATGCCTATCCTTTTTGGTTTATCAGAAGTACCATTTATTTTATCGACTCATTACCAACATCTCACAAAAATTGTTATTTTCTCTCTCCCACGTAAATACCCATTTTTCGATACCGAACGACGGCTTGTGATGGTGTTGCCGAGACTATCCGCTGACATCCTAGGACGTGGTGTCTGCAATGACACGTGAGGCCCTCCACCAACCCAATTGTAACCCACACCATTGCGGGAAGTTAGGCATATATCGGAAGGCATTGGGTACTGTCGTTAGTCGTCATGAGACGTCGGAAGCCCAGTCAACGCGGTCGCGCCTCGGTGGGCCCAAACCACTACTATATATACCGACTGAGGGAGGTCGTCTTCCCCAGCAACACCTCTTCTAGTTTCCTTAAGTTACGCCAATGGAGAGTGACACGAGGAAAACCTACATAATAAATTAGGTAAATTTGTCCTCGCAGTACGACAATGTACCAGTCAAAATAATCCAGAGCTTTGTAAATAAAGACCCTGAGTTATCGAATCCGTTGGAGCAAGGAGACACTACTGACTATCCTAGAAGAGTAACAAGTTGTTTCGGGGTTTTGAAAATGTTTGTTTTGTTTCGTAACAAATAATGGTTTCCGAAAGTAAAGCAATCAAAAGGTTCTCACAAGTGCACAACAGAAATCAAGATGAATTAACCACAACTTTTAAAAGTATCTAGAGTTATGGGGTTCACAGGGGCACATGCATCACAATTATTTGACATTTAACTCAACGTTATCGATTATTTAAGGGTAGCAAGTTTCTTCATGAACTAATTTTAACTCTTTTGCAAGTAGCTTAGGATCCTATTAATCACTATCCATCTATTTATTGTTAATCTGGATGTAGAAAAGATGTGTTGAACATGAGAGAGAGAAAATGGAAAATTATTTGTACACCCTATAGGCTGAAGTGACAGCTGGGACTCCTTACGCTCCAGTTTCACTAGAAAGGCTACTGGAAGCTTAGGCACGCTCCGGAAGTCACCCTTAAGGTGGCGAGCTGGTTTTGTTCACCGAAGGTGAATTTTCCAGTTAGTTATTCTTGGTGTTGGGTTGAACTGTTTGATGCCCTTGCGCGATTCGCTGGGAGTAGGTTCAACTCTTTTCCTAACGGATCAAAATAACACTTTGACTGATCAAAAAAAAATCTTCAACAAAAATCGCCATCTTCAGATATAATGATTCACATACTTAGTTTCATTACAAAAATAATCTCAAGTCTTCAAAATCCAACCATATCTTGAAGTTCAAGAGATACACGGACATACGGATGATTCACGGATTTCATGCAAGGGATCCGCAATCCATCCATATAAATGAAGATCTTCCAAAACCGAGCCCGCGATCCCCTCATTACTATACAGATGAATCATAAATAAATATCGGATTGAGTAGTTTTACGAACATATCATATCGATAGATTTTTCTAAATGTCACAATTTCAACTACCACCATACTTGATAACCTCCAAAACATAATGTACTATATGCTGTCTTAAATTAAGCCAAAATATTCAAAACAATCATCATGTTGTACACACATAATATAGTGTTTAGTTCTTTAATAAATAAACAAATACATGTAAGACCATCTTTTTGGTAAGTGGAGATTGGAGGAATCTTACCATGAAAGAAACGTAATCTTTTTTCCACGAAAATCTTCTTCTTTTCTTACCATCTTTTATTAGA
>JAYMSU010001643.1:0-10020 GCA_036897765.1 Erodium chrysanthum
GAACTTGTTGGTTGATGCTTTGTTGTTGATTAGGATTTTGTCAATTTGATTTGTTTGTGAGTTATTGCTTTGTTGTTGATTAGGATTTTGTCAATTTGATTTGTGTGTGAGTTACGGAATGGCATGGTTCAGTTGATGGTGTTCGATTAGTCTATATAGTATTTGTGTGAGTGCATAGTGATGATGGATGTGAGGGAAAAAACAGTATTAACCTTAAAGTTGAGCCATTTTAACAGGATGGATGTTTATTGTTGGTGAAGCAGTTGCTAAGATTGTGTTTGACTTGGCTGGTGAGATGTCCGACTAGATTAATCATTCCCTACTTCTAGTTTAATCAGTAGTAGAGCTGTGCATCTTTTATACCTGATTGTTATTGTGGAGCTGATAAGATATTAGTGAACTTTGCTATTTTAGTATCTTCGGGTTTCTTCAGCTTTCCTGTTAAAGGGGATGGGGTTGCTTGTATGTCATTGATGCGATAAATGTATGATTTTTCTGTACCTTTTAGTTTTATTTTTCTAGTATATTTATAGCAATTGTGATGATAGCAATAATAATTCGTCATTTATTCGTTCTATCAGTTTTATGACGATAACTTAACTAAAGATAAGAGCTAAGAGAAAGAATTGTGTTCCTTTTCTTTTCCTTTATATAAAGTATGAACAGATACGTGTATTTTAGCGAAAACAATGTATTCATTGTATCATGATTGAGTCCATACTCCATATAGCATCATGAATTGATATTTGAATGTTATATGGTGAGTTTAGGTAGTTACAGAATTTAAAATCTCTGTTTTGCTGTAGAAACCTGTTTTGCATTACTCTGGGAGGTAGATGAATCGTGACAGTACTCTGCATTATGCTTTGATTGAATTTTGCACTTCACTCTTAGTTTGCAAGCATAGTATTCTCATCTTTGACAATACCATGGATATCTTGCAGGATGATGATAGTGACTTAGAGTATGAGTTAGCGGCTTCCCCTCTAGTCAGTCATGAAGCTTCAGCTGAGGCTCTGGCATGTGTGAAGGTGAGTCAAATATTTTCACTCTCTGAACAGTGGAGCTAGGTGCATGTTGTCTATGGTATACTTGATATGGTGTAAGATTAGTTGTTGTTCAGAAATAATTTTAGGGTTTTCAGTTACAAATGCATGAAAATGAGAGATCAGATAGAAAAATAGGAGATTAGGAACAGAAAACGGTAGAAAGAAAAGCACCGGGATAAGATGAAGTAAAGTACTAAAAGACTGACTAAAAGGTATTATATGCACTGCAGCACCTAGGGTGCATAGTTGCTTCTCTGATTAGTGATTACATTATTTGTGTAGAATCAATGGCTTACAGTATATATAAAATCAGTGGCAGTTGGGAGACTTGTGATTCTTTGTTCAGTCCTTGAGAATTAAGATTATTTCTTCTTCGTGTCATGGTTTACATTTCCACTGAATATTGTGTTTCTTTTGGGACAAACCTTTATGTTTGAACTGTTTGTTGATCTAATTGGTGTGCAATCTTAAGACAGCCTGGTTTATTCTATAAAGAATTTGTGGTTTGCCAGGTACTGATGGAATGCGGTTCAAGTGACTCAGGTAACCCTGGCTGCACAATGGTGGAGGCCCCGTTGACGATAAATATACCAAATGGGCACTCATCCAATGCCCCGCCTGAAAATTCAAAAAGCCCATGTTTGATGCAAGGGATAAACATTACAGTACCCATTTGTGTTCAGAAGCAGCCAATTCCTGCATTGACATCTACGGAAGGTGTAGATGCTTGTGGAGCAGCAGGTGGCAATATGCCTCCACGAAGGAAAAGAAAACCATGGACTGAAGCAGAGGATGTGGAATTGATTGCTGCTGTACAAAAATACGGTGAAGGGAATTGGGCTAACATTCTGAAAAAAGACTACAAGGGGGATAGAACTGCCTCACAGTTATCTCAGGTTGTTTCTTCATCGCAACTACGATTAAATTTTACATGGTATTTTTTTCCTATTGATATACATTTCACTATATGGGTACCTAGTTACCTACTCATATATAATATGGGTTATAGTTCAATAGACTCAATGGCACCTTAACATGACCATCAATGTCCCAAGTCAATAGTAACAGTAAGATCTATGCTAAAATAATCTATCTATTTGATGATGATTTAGTTAACTGCAGATATTTTTTCCTTCTACGAAAGTTGACATGTAACTCTGAACTGTAACCAAAATATCAGATTATATTTCTGACTGACCAGAGGTTCAGATTTCTCCTACCTGTTTAACTTTGAACTGCAGATGAGTCTCACTCTGGTGGTTACCTGTCTAGCAATTCTAGCCTAACCTAAAAGGCTAGTAATGTGTTTAGAAGTGTCAATGTAACACTGGGGTTACCATGGTGTAACACCCATGCATTTAATTTTTTTTGATGTTATGCATCAAATTTACCGTACGCTTGCCGTGTTTTAATATTGTATACTAGTAGTCTCATATTCTCATAGGAAAGAGGACAAGTAATAACTTCACCTGCTTCTTGAGATAAGGAACTCAGGGATTTGCTTTTAGTGATTAGGATTTATACCGAGGCAAATTAATGGATTGAGGCAAGATGAAAAGATGCTGAAGATATTTTATCACTTACTTTTATTATGTTAAGTTTACAAAAGAAATCAGTAGTATGTGGTTCTTAATATCGTTTAGGGAATAGACTAAAGGGAACTACTGGAAAAGGAAAGATAAACAAAAAAGTCAATAGAAAACTAAAGTGGAAGGAAAAAAAGTGCCAAAAGTATAATCGAAATGATTAAGAAAGGTGAAGGAATAGTCAGTTTCAAACTTATTACTGGAGCAGTTATTTTAAATTAACATTTGCACTAGATGCATCTTTAGGCCATAGTTCATACTTATTTGCCCACATAAGCATTTGTTTGGTTGAATATAGTTGCTGCTATATTGGAGCAATCCGTTGTCATCCAGTCCGGTTAGGATGTCTGGGTTCCACCCAGTTTTCCCGGGTTCAAATCCCAGCTACGGAATTGTTTCTTTTGTAAGTTAATTTTGACTTTCTTGATGGATTCTTCATTGAACTGTTGGAGAAGCCATGATGATAACAATTTCACCTATGTTCTTATGTGTTGTTTTCCAGTCATACTTGGCTTTGCTTTTAGTTCTTCTAATTATCACAGGTTTATTGTGGTATTTGCAGAGATGGGCGATTATTCGTAAGAAAAATGGCAATGTGAGTGTTGGAGGAGCAAGCGTATTGTCTGCCCCACAACTTTCTGAGGCACAGCTGGCAACTCGTAATGCAAATTATGCAGTGAACCTTGCCCTCGATCCACCAGTTAAAAATATAATATCATCTTCCTCTGTTGGCCTAGGTGATTTTCTACTCCATCTCCAATATTCCTTGTTGAGTTGAATGAAGTTTCTAATTTTCCTTTGAAATAATAATAGTAGTTATCTTTGAGTAGTATCGTAGCATCTGTAGGATTTATCCCCCTCCCACCCTTTTGAAGACCGTCATTAAATGTCTTAACATGGGGATAAAAGGTTTATATGTTGTGTACATTTGTGGTCTGACTTGAAAATTTGATATTTGATACCATCTTAAGAGCATCTCCAATGCAATACACTATTGTGATGTAAAATCTACTGCATTTTTCTGTAGATTATCCGATAAATTAGTATTTCAATCCAGAAATTACTAGCTATTTTTGAAAATTTCAGAAATTGTGCTTTAGTTGTTCTAATAAATTGGAATTAATGGCTTTATTATTGCAATGGTTTTCTTTGTTGCCTGTTATTGCATGTAAATGAAATACACTTTCTGTTTGCAAAGTTTGAATACGGTTCTCCTTGAATTTTGAACAGCTGGGACAGGTGTAAATGCCACACACAGTAATTCTCTACGTCCTAAAGCTGAAGTGGGCAAGTCTAGTCAAGCGGGACATCTGTCTCAACAAGGTATATCTGATCTGAAAGTTGCAAAATATCGTGCACTTTATACACAATGAATCAAAAGAAATGTTATGGCTTTTTTACTGCATTGGTTTAGTATTTAATTTCATTCATATTGTCCTTTTTATGCAAAGATTGACTTTGGTTCTTATTTTAACAGCTGGGAAGGTTTTAAATGCTACATCTAGAAACGCCGTGCGCCTTCCTAATGCTGACACCAGCTGCTCGGTGCAAGCTGTACATCAATCTCAACAAGGTTTCTGATCTGAAAGCTATAAGTCTTGTGTTGCATATAATGTTTCAGAACACCCTACCCTTTTTGATGCACTGGTTTTGTACTTTATTTAATGTAACCTTTGTCCTTCTGTGCAAACTTATAATTTTGTTCCGTGGACTTTGAACAGCTGGGACAGGCCCAAATTCGAAATCTAGTAACTCTGCATCTCCTAATGCTGAAGCAAGCAGCTCTGTGCAAGCTACACCTCAGTCCCAACAAGGTATTGTTAGTTTTTACTTGGGCTAATTGCACATAACTACTTTTATGAATTGTCCACAAACACATGACCCCTAAGTAAATTTCCACAAAAAGGACCGCATAGTAAAATTTCCACACGCACATGACTAACCTTACGAATTTCTACATGTCACCATCGTGCAAAATAGGCCGAAACCACTGAAATTTTCGAGTTTTTTTTGTCACATGAGTTTAACATTTTATAATATCCCAAAACTACTAATTCCCGTTCTTTAAATTGAAATGGGAAAAATAAAGCGTGAGAGTGAGTAGTGTTGAGGTATTTTGAAATTTGCTATGGGTTACATGTTTGTGAACAATTCATAAAGTTAGTTATGTGCAATTTACCCTTTTTCTTTTGATCAAATAGTAATAATATAATATGATTTGCAGACTCTTGAATAATGTTTGATTGTGATTCTCCTTGATGTCAGGTTTAAAAGTTGCTTCCAATAATTCTGTGCATCCTCCTAATGCTGAGGCCGGTAGCGTTGCACAAGCTTCTCAACATGGTCATGCCCTTTCAAAACCATCTCCTATAGGCGCTCTGGGTCTATCCCCCAAATCTCGGATAATTACAAAAAAAACTTTACCAAAGTCCGTTTACAGTTTAGATTCTAAGATCACAGCTACTGCAGTTGCTGTTGGGGCCCGCGTTGCCACAAAATCAATTGCAGACTCAGTGATCAAGGCTGCTAAGAACGTTCATATCATGCCCACAAGTGGTGGTTCTCTGATGAAACCATCTCCGTCCGGTGCAGCAACTACGCATGTGCCAGGTCATCCTAATGTACACTATATCCGTACTGGCCGGACACCTACTCCACATCTCATGCATCCTTCTGTCACAACTAGTTCCACATGCAGTGGACCAACAAGAATTGCGCCACCAACAATCCAGCGTTCTTCGTCCATTTCTTCCACATTGCCAAATGTGTCATCTAAACAGATTAATGCTATCCCATCTAGTCTAGCTGCTGAATCTCCACAACAGGATGCCAAAACTGCTGAAGAGAACAAAGTTTCTCAGATGGATAATGTGGTGAAAGAGAAAGTCCAAGATGATGGTGCTACTATTGCTGACTCATCAAGCAACAATGCACCTACAGAGCAAATCCAAAAAGATGGTGCTTGTGTTGCAGACGCACCAAGCAAAAATGTGCTTAAAGAGCAAGTTCAACACGATGATGGTTGTGTTGTAGACGCACCAAGCAATCAAGTTGAAGAAGATACAACAACCTTGTCAAAACAAGCAGGGTTAAAAGAAGAGGCTATTGCTGACGATCTCTTGAAGTTGAAGAAGACAACAGTTAGTAAAAGGGTTTGTGTTGTAGACTCATTAAACAATCAAATTGAAGAAGATAAAACAGACTCGTCAAAACAAGCAGGGTTAAAAGAAGAGACGATTGCTGAGGATCGTATGAACTTGAAGACAACAATGAGTAATGAAGCCTGTGTCGTAGATGCTCCATGCAATCAAGTTGAAGAAGACAAAACAGCCTCGCTAAAACAAGCAGGATTAAAAGAAGAGGCTGTTGTTGAGAATCTCTTGAACTTGGAAACCACAGTGAGTAATGAAGCAGCTTCTGTTGCAAAGAAAGCTGAAGAGAGTCAAGATTCAAGTCAGAATAATAGCAAGAATGAGGTCAGTCAAGATGCAAATCAGGACAAGGTCAAGGAGTGCCAAGCTGCAAATCAAATTAAGAGCAAGGCTGAGGAGAGTCCAAATGCAAATCAGAACAGTAACAATGCCAAGGAGAGTCAAGATGCAAATGTAATGTGTGATTCTCAAATTACTGCAGAAGGTGAAGGTGAATCTGCTATTGAGAAAATGAAAAGTTTGCTCCCTGTAGTGGCAGCAGATGAGGCCAGTTAAATGCTTGATGTTGTAAGTGAAGATGCATTTGGCAGAGGGGTTTAGGTGGAGAAGGTTAGGGTATCATGTGAGAATTAACATGGATTTTTCACCTTTATTTTGTGATTAGTTGAACTGGTAGGTAACTATTCCATGTAAATCTAAAGGTTCAAATGAAATAGAAATGGCATTGTTGATGTAAATTTCTTTACTTCTTTCCCCCTAATATTTTGAGGCGTATTATTACAAGTGGAACAGAAATAGGTTAAGAAGGGATGGGACAATCAACTATTGGCGCGTTTTCTTTGGTGCTAGGCTTTGTTTGCTGATTCCTGTGCATCTTATTTCTTGCAAGGTTTTGTACTTTAATAACTTGAATAATGCCCAAAATTGGGTTGGTTTTGTGATGAGTCTTGCTAATTCCTCAGGTTTACTGAAGAGCTGGGTAAATATGTGGAGGGAAATAAACTTCTGATGATTGTTTCTGAAGGGAAAGAGCTCCGAACGATGCTTCTTTAGCCAAGGGACAGAGAACAGCAGAGCAACTCCTAAGTTTTAATTTATTTCCATCCCGTTTTGAGGTGAGAATGCAGTAAGTAGCTACATCAGAGATTGCAAAGTACGTTGTTTACTAATATGGAAACATTGTTCAGTTCTATTATTATGTCTGGCAAAGTCTTCTCATTTTGCATGTTTATACTGACATGCAGGTTACCAACAGTTGAGAAATAAGTTTGTCAGATGAAAATATGTGGATAGAACATCAGTTTACTTGTTATACGGACATTGATACTACTACCACACACACACACATACAATATATACATCCTCTCATAGTTGAGAAACTCTAGATATTGACTTTTATGTTCAAACTTTATTAATCTATCCATCATTAACATGCTTTTGTATTTATGGAAGGGATAAAAATTGCTCAAGTGCAGTAAGCTACCCATGTGCTCTTCTTACCCAAGGCTTAGCTATTTCAGGGATTTTTAGCTGAAATATATCAATCCAAAATATTAGTGCATGCTCTCCAACCCCAATGGTTAAGGAAGTATCTAAAACTATGACCATCTTCAACAGTCATATGAAGATCACTGAAAAACTAGTGATCTAGTGTGGGCGATGAGTAGGAGATCCTAGATATTGCAGAGATGGACTGACACAGGACAACATTGAGCGTTTTTGCCTTTTCTTCTTCAGCTTCACCCCGAACAAGAAAGAACGTAAGGGAATTCTAGAACGACTTGGCTGGGGGGCACCCTTAGGTGATGACATCCCAAGTTCAGCATCAAGATTTTCAAGTAGGTTCTCTACTTCAAACTGCAGGGCTTTTACTCGCTCCAGGCCTATCTGTAACTCATATTCTATCTTCATGTTCTCTTGTTTCATGTTACGAACTTCGCCATGAAACTTGGCTGCCTGATTCTCATTGAGCTCTATGTTTTCCATTTTACCTGATCCTCTACAGGCTTCTGTTATCTCATCATGAAGGTGAGATATAGAGGAAAACCTATTCTGCACTTCATCTTTTAACACTGCACTTTGTTCCAACCATAATTTCAATTCAGTGTGTATCTCTCTCAGGTGTCTGTATATTGGCTTTGCACCTGAATTTAGATGTTTATTTTTCCCTTTGAGTGCCAATAACTCTGCTTTTAAATCCTGGATCGTAGCTTGGAATTTTCGTTTCTGCTGAATAGAATTACTAAATCTCAACCAGAACTCCAGGTTATCCTCCAAGAGCTCATCAATTTCTTTCTGGATTTTTTCCTGAGAAGTTGAAATAGCAATGCATTCACCTATATGGTTGACCTTGATGCCATTGTCTTTCTCATCTACGGGAATATCTGTCAAGCTTGTGGATACATTCAGCTCATCATTCTTGACATCTTGGTCGCTGCTCTCTATATCTAGAGATATAATAGAAACAGGGGAGTCATCTACGTTGCTTGTACTTTCACTTGTACTTTGCAGAGGTGAGTAATAATATCCTGTGGAACTAATAGGCGAATGATCTTCTTGGTTTCCTTGTTGAGTGTTGAGTTCTTGACGTAGAGATTGTATCTCTGCATCCCTCATCGTATTGGATTTAACTAACTCCCTAACTTGTATTGTCAGGTCATGGAGGCTCTCCCTGTTTCTCTCCTCCACATCATTGAGCTTCCTCCGCACATCTTTGTAATTTTGAAGAACTGATGAATACTCCTCCAGTAGATTCCTTTCTCTGTCATCCAGTGTGTTTAAGTACAACAGCCGCCAGGCAGGTACAGCTTCTTCCTCTGAATCTTCTTCACTTGGTCTTTTAGAATCACCTGAAACCGAAACTTCATCTTCTTCTGTGGTTGCCACTTCCTGCTCGTCTCTACCTGTGGAATCTTTGCTTGGATCCTTCTGCTGTGTTCCTTCTGACGCTTTTTCAGAATCACCTGAAACTGGAACATCATCTTTCTTCCTTTCATCTTCTGGTGTTTCCACTTCTGTAGTCTTTGAATTGTCTATGGCAACCAGCTTCATCCCCTCAGGTTTGTTGGTCTCTTTGTCTACTGGTGTGTTTGGAGCCTCTTTCACTTCTTGGAACAATTCTTCATTCTCAAGGTCTTCATCCAGCTTCACATTGTTCATTTGTTTAGAAAGATCTTCAATGTTACAACTAGCTTCCACAAATTGTGTTTGGATTTTGGTGTTCTGGTCTTCAACAGTTTGGTTGAGACTTCTAACTCTACGTAACTCATCTTCAAGCTCCTCTATCTTTTTTCTCATAATTTCTGAACCCTGTGTTAGAGTTTCTTTCTCCCTTTCCAACTCCTGGATATGTCTCTTAAGCTCACCTGTCTCAGATGTCAATCTCTTTACTAAAGCATCTTGAGATGTGACTGAAGTTTCTAGCTTCACAACTTTGGTCACAAGTTCATCAATTTTCTCCGACATCTCTATCACAGAGAGGTCTGTGCTTGAGCCTGGAACAATGTTTTCTATGATCATCTGTCTTGGCATTTCCGAATCCTGTTTCTCTTGTTCAGGGCTAGTGACTTGCTCCTTGAAATTACTCGAATCTGGACTTGCCCTCTCAGTGTTTGATTTTTCAGTGAAGTCCTTGTTACCTAAATATTTGGTAAGAAACTCCTCCTTTAGTGCCTCTAATTGATAATAAGCTTCCTTAATCCTCAAATCTTCTGTTTTTGCATCTTCAGACGTCTTCTCATGTTTCTCTTGCAGCTTTTGCAGGGTCTGTTTACATGATTTTAGAGCTGAATTTGCCATCAAAGACCGAGCTTCACTGTCCTCAATGACAGTGCCAATACCATACTCGTCTTGCAGAGTAGTAACTTTGGCCTGCATTTCAGTGATCTGGTTTTCCATATCCCAATACTTAGTAGCCGCATTTTCATATTCGTTTCTGACAAACTCTTTTTCGGTTTGCAGACCCAAAATTGCTTTCTGCAGCTTATCAATCTCCTCCAGTGCCTCAGCTTTGCTTAGCCCTGAACTCTGGATTGCTACAAATCCAGCAGAAGTGCAACTCCTCTTCAGCTGCCCAGTCCCCTTCATCATTCCTGGGCTCCTCATATCCTTTCTTGGCGTCTTTGGGGCCTTTCGGGCACTTCTAGGGGTCTCTGGAGATGCCTCATCTTCTTCATCCATTGCAAATTGAGCCCGTTCTGGGAAAACTTGGGAAATGGTGCGGTTAGCACTCTG
>JAYMSU010001644.1:0-10016 GCA_036897765.1 Erodium chrysanthum
GTTCAGCGGGTCATTTGGACAGGTCTTAAGTTCAGCGTGTGTTTATGAACTTGGGTCTAAGTACACCGTGAGTTTTTAAAATTTACCCTTTTATTAATTATACAAACTAAATCAAACCGGTCAGTTATAAGTTAAGTTTATACATGAATATCAGGGTTTAAATAAAATTCGAATCGAATCATATAAACTCATTTAAACAACGTATCAAATACTAACCAAACAATTTTTTCGGTTGAACTAAATACTCAAAAAATATATTCGATTCAATTCGTTTACGTCTATTTTGGTAAAATGTTTTGGTTGCTGAGTGAGGTCCATTTAATGCAC
The DNA here is from genome assembly GCA_036897765.1 of Erodium chrysanthum. Taxonomy (NCBI): domain Eukaryota; kingdom Viridiplantae; phylum Streptophyta; class Magnoliopsida; order Geraniales; family Geraniaceae; genus Erodium; species Erodium chrysanthum. Next base: position 328 of record JAYMSU010001644.1, read on the forward strand.
GCAACTCAAACTATTAAATTAAAAAAATAAATCAAGACTTTTTTTTTTTGTAATAAAAAAAATAGAGCATTGGTTTCTTGGCCGTCAAACAAAATGTAATGACGAAAATACCCTCGCACCCTCCCCTTCAACCCTAAATCTTGGGTACACTTCGTCTCCAAAACCCTACTCCTCCCCATCGCCATCTCAGGGTTTCTCTCAAAGGAACCAGAAACCCACTTCCAGTTCAGCTCAATTCACTGATCCCAGCAAAAATGTTGAGCACTGTATTGAGAAAGTCTTGTTCTTTCTCCTCTGCAACTGTGTTGCGGCGAAGCTCAGTGGCCGTCTTCAACGCCGTCGAGACGCTCCTCCACCACCCATCTCCGGTCGCGTCCTCCACAGTTGTCTATGCCGTTCCCAGAAACGGAGCTTCGATCTGTGATGTCAGATCTTTCCACTCGAAACCTGGGCCGTTGGATTTCAGAGCCTCGTCTGTGTCCCAAGCTGGGTTCGCCGCCGTCGCCGAAGCTGGCTCTGAGGATGATGACGGGCTCGATATTGCTGGTCTTGGGATCGATAAGAGTATGGTTTCTGCTCTGGCCAGTAGGGACATCCACAAGCTCTTTCCGATCCAGGTAATTTTGCCATTTTTGGTTGATTTTCTGTTTGGTTCCTGAGAAAATGAATTGAATAGCAAGTTGTTGTATGTTAGTTTTCTAGTATTTAAATTTTTAAGTGTGTTTATCAATTGTTGACTATGAGTATGAGCTATTTTACCATTTCTGATTGATCTTCTGTTTTCTGTTTGGTTCCTGAGAAAATGAATTGAATAGCAAGTTGTGGTATGCTAGGTAGCTAGTTTTTTTTACTATGTTGTTTATCAATTGTTGACTATGAGTAACTTTACCATTTGATCTTCTTTTTGGTTCCTGAGAAAATGAATTGAATAGCAAGTTGTTGTATGTTAGTTATCTAGTATTTAATTTTTTTTAAGTATGTTGCTTATCAAATATCAGTTGATGGGTAATTTTACCATGTCTCATTGATCTTCTGTTTGGTTCCTGAGAAAATGAACTCAATAACAACTTGTGGCATGTCTGCACTAGTTTGCTAGTTTTTTTTGTTTATTATGTTGCTTATCAATTGATGTGTAATTTTACCATGTCTCAGTGCTCTTCTGTTTGGTTCCTGAGAAAATGAACTTATCATAACATGTTGTGTTGTGTTGTGTTGTGCACTAGTTAGCTAGTTTTTATTACTGTGTTGTTCTTCAATTGATGGGTAATTTAAGGTAAATATCAATGTTTGGTATCAGTATAGTCATACAAAATTTTGATTTACTACATGAGCAGAGAGCTGTGATGGAGCCTGCCATGGAAGGTCGTGACATGATTGGTCGGGCTAAAACAGGAACTGGAAAGACTCTTGCTTTCGGGATACCCATCTTGGATAAAATCATCAGATTCAATGCCAAAAACGGGTTTGTCACTCTCACCGCTCTTGTGATCAATTTAGTTTGACTCTTGTAATTGATTTTTTAAAGCCATTTTTGTAACAAGGTTTGGGTTCACTTGCTTATGTAGAAGTAAGGAGCACCAAACTTATGGTTCTTACCCATAAGACTGTTTACACCAGGGTTCAAACTCTGGTCCTCCATTGTGTTGGAGGGGAGCCCTTAACCACTGAGCCAACTTGAGTTGGTCAACTTTAGTTGTGGTTCTAAGTATATTTTCATGTCTTCCAAGTACACTTCATAAAAATCGAGTTATGTGTTTTGCATGTCACTTTCAGGGAACAGCTGATGATGTTGTGGACTGGACACATGGTAAGCAGCTTTGGGAGCACTGTAAAGAGAAGTACGAACCACTTTGGGTTAAAGGAGGGAACCACTGTGACTTGGAGCTATTCCCTCAATACATAAAGCATCTCAAGAAGTTCATATCAGCCATTGAGAAGTCACATAGGAGAAACGGGTCGGGACTTCTCACGGATCAACCAGATATCCCCCGTAACAGCATAGATTTTAGAGAAAAACCCAGGCCTAGCACTGACCAGAGGGATAGTAAAGCCCGGCCCAGTACTGACCAAAGAGAGAGACCGAGGATAAGCATTGACCGTAAAGAAAAGTCTAGAGCCAGCATTGATAGAAGAGAGAAAGACAAATCAAGAAGAAGCGTTGATCAAACTGAGAAAGCGATTAGTACAACAACTGACCAGCCAGAGAAAGCTAGGAATAGCATTGACCGGTTAGCTTTTTCTTCCATCAACTATGCACAATGTGTTATATGTATAATTTTTGTTTCTTCTTCTGAATGTTTTGTTGATGACAGGTTTGGGCACATGATGAGATCAGTTGGATTGTGCAATATAGATTGTTTCAAGCCCACAGCAGCAACTGTGTAAGGATGATGAAAGGTCAGTGGACACAAGTCAACAGCGTTGGGTTGTGTTTGGGTTTAATTTGTTCAATTGGTTTCAAAGGGTGATAGGAAAATGTGATATTGTTTCTTACAAGGGTATAATGGGAAAGTAATACGATCAGGAGGAACTTATGTATTTTAATTTATTGTCTGTCCAGAAAATAAATTTGATTATATTCTTGTCTCTCTTCCTCATTCACAACAGAGATCTGTAGCATATGCATGATATGTTTTTCTTGACATTTTAGTTTATTAGTAGCCTTGGATTCGTTCATGAATATATAATTTTGTCTTGCATGTGAACATATAAGAAGCGTTTTAAGGGTATTTATGTCATTTTGTTCCATAATTTTGGAAAAGTTAACGTAGATAAGTGAAAACCATATGTGTATATACTTGTCATAAATCGAACACTAAAGCCCATATGTGTATATACTTGTCTGTTTAATCAGGCATAGGATTTATATTTGTCATAAATCGAACTCTCGAACACTAAAGCTTTGTTTTAATAAGCCCTAGGACTTACATTTGTCATAATCGATTATTACATCGTATCGAACAGAAGTATATTTGTAGCGAATATTTCAAACAAAATATATATTCTCACACAAAATTTTGGAACCCAAGAACCCTACTTTGGAATAGATTAAAGAGTAATTAAACATAAAACCACATTGGATATTTCGGGTCATTTTCTTACCAAAAATATTAGTATATCTCTGTATCAATCTCGAATCTCGTACGAGAAAACGACGTCGTTTTAGCATCTGCGTTGTTGTGATTTTCCTATAATTAGTTTATTTTCCGACATGCCCTTCATTGATGGTCAATTACAGTCAAGCCCCGTCAAGCGAAAAGAAGCTTTTTGTGATACCCTGCTTCATATTTAAATTTGCAGAAATATCCTTCCTCCTTATCCTCTACCTTGATGCATCACTCCCATTCTTATCATTACAGCAACGAAGCAGAAACATTAGCGTCTCATTTATCTTCTTCAATTTCAGCAGACCTTGATGTCCACTATACCCACCTCCGTGTTCTCTGCAAATCCCAGCGAGAGATTGGATAGCTTGGTCGGGTTCCCTAAACCCACAACCATTCTCCGAAACCCATCAATGGCTTCCACAGCTTCGTGGACATGGATGGTAGCCAAACCCATTTCCAGAAACCCAAGCTTCCGCACCCATTCTTCTTCTTCTTCCTCCTTCCCCACCTGCAATTTTCTGGGTATTGCGCAGGAATTGGTCTCAACTTCCAGGTTTTCTGGTTGTGGGCTGCACCGAATTGGGGAGGTTCGAACAAGTTTGTTGAATTCGAATAATCAAATTGGGGCTGATGGAGTTTTGGCCAGAGGGTATGGGAGCGCAGCTGAGGTTGTTCCCGTGTCATCCACGGAAGGGGAAGAAGAAGAAGATGGGTCGGTTTCTGGTGAAGTTGAGGAGCTGTTGAAAGAGGTGAAAAGGGCGGAGAGGATGAAGCGAGTCTCGGAGACGGGAATGCAGGATTGGAAGTATAGAAGGCTTAAGAGGAGGCAGGTACTGATTGAGACCGAGTCGTGGGAGCAAGCTGCTAGTGAGTACAAGGCACTTATGGCTGAAATGTGTGAGCAGAATTTGGCCCCCAATTTGCCTTACATTAAGTCATTGTTCCTCGGTTGGTTCGAGCCTATGTGTGATGCTGTTATCAAGGACCAGAAGTTGTGCCAGAAGTGGAGGAACAAGGGGCATGCTAAGCATTTTGATGAGTTACCTGCGGATATGATGACACTTATAACAATGCACAAGCTCATGGCATTGCTGATGGCTAGAGGTGGTGTTGTCAAGGTTGTACCTACTACTATTGCTGTTGGTGAGGCCATTGAGCACGAGGTGAGTGAGATTGCAATAGTTTGCTTCTTTCACTTCAATGTTGTTTATACTTTATACCAGAGCTTGTTGTCTCTAACAAGGTATATTTATGTATAGTTCATTAAGATAACCCTTTGATCAATAGTCCTTGTTAAGGATTTGTAGTTGGACAATGCACAGTTCTTTGAGTTCTCTATCAAGTTAAACCTTGGAAGTGTGTGCCCTTTTCAAAGATCTTGAAAAATAAGCATCTAATACTTGGCAACTGATTTATCTGTCGCTGCAATGTTATCAGATCAGAATACAAAAGTTCTTGGCGAAAACAAAAAAGAAGAAGGTTGCTAAAGATAAGAAAAGCGATGAAGCGGGACCTGATTCTAGAACCAATGAAGAAGAGAAGTTAAGGAAGAAAGTTATGACCTTATTGAAAAAACAGAAGTTGCGGGCAGTGAGAGGGATAGTGAAGGAACATGATGCTTCTGAACCCTGGCCAGAGGAGCTCAAGGCCAAGGTTTGTAGGATCTATTCCAATCTCTGCTATAAACTTATTTATCAATTTATTGCATTGCAAAACTCTGGTAGTTATCCAAGAACTTTTCAGGTTGGAAGCCGTCTGATTGAATTGCTGATGGAAACAGCTTTTCTACAACCTCCAGCTGATCAGTTAGATGACGGTCCACCTGATATTCGTCCTGCATTTGTACATACACTCAAATGTAAAATCAAGGATGGGTGAGTGTTGTTTCATCTATGTATACCTATAAGAACATATCTTCCATAATAATTCAATAAATCCATTGACAATTCTTCTTACAGGAAGGCTAGAAACTTCGGCATGATTGAATGTGATCCTCTAATTCTCCAAGGCCTGGATACAGCTGTGAGTATATCTCATTATTGCATATTCCAATCCATAGCTCTTCACACATATTTGCAGTTGTCATGTTGTTCTCGAGTTGCTTTATTTTTATTTTTAAGGCTCCTCTATTTTTAAGCTATTGATTGTTAATGTATCAGTTTTACGAGTTTTTTTTTTCAATTATTTATTTAACTAAACATATGCATGTCTTTTCTGCCTTGTGTGACACTTAAATGTATCACATGATTTTCATTTTTATTTTTGTTTACAAGGAATGAGTCATAAATGCTATTGTTTCTTCTTGCAGGCAATGCATTTGGTGGTTCCTTACATGCCAATGTTGATCCCTCCAGTCAAGTGGACAGGGTACGGTGAAATGATTTTGTATTTCTGTATTTTTTTGGTCACTTTGCATGGCACTCAGGTGTCTTAAAAATCAGAGTTGGTTTCTTGTTGATGAACTAAACAAGATTTGCAGAATTTATTGCTTGTGCACCTTAATTAACTTCCGGTAAGATTTGACTCTTATTAAAGAAAATGGGCCTGGAGCGAGTTCTGATACAGTTGTGCTCTGAATACATAAAGGGTCCAAATATTAGTTTCATGTAAGATGCTGGTGTGTACTGAGGACTCTGAATACATTAAGGGTCCAAGTCTTAGTTTCATGTAAGATTCTGATGTCTAATAAGGACCAAAGCAGGGTACTGCTGTTGAAGAACTTGACATGCTGTCTGAGTAGTAATGTAATTGTAAACAAGCAATAGTTTTAATCAAAGTTTGGGTTCCTTGCTTAGTTTTATTAACTACTACTTTTATGCTTTGCAGTTATGACAAAGGAGCACATTTGTTCTTACCATCATATGTCATGCGTACCCGCGGCGTTAGACAACAGTGTGAAGCGCTTAAAAAGGCCCCAAAGAAGCAAATTGAACCAGTTTACAAGGTTTGAACTTTGAACATATTCACATGTTACATGGATATTATTGTATAAACATATTGTTTGATATGAATCCTTCATGGCACTCAACACACATACTGGATAAAAGATTGATGCGGTGATATGGGATTTTCATCTACTCAGCTTCTGCATTTAGTCATTTACATGCATGCTAATTTGATCTGTGTGATAAACTGGCCAGACCCTAGATATACTTGGGAGTACTAAGTGGAGGGTAAATAAAAGGGTGCTCGATGTTGTGGATACAGTATGGAATAGTGGAGACTGCCTTGCTGGTTTGATAGATCGAAGAAATGTGAGTAGATCTTTGTCTTATATTTTCATATCTTTCACTATACAGCTTACTAAGCATTGTTCAGCTTCATGATGAGCTTTACTTGGAATGGTTCATGTTTATTCAAGAGTGTTTTTTTTATTGAGTTTTGCCTTGTTATAGCTTGCTATACCTGAGATGCCCGATACTGAAGATGAAGAGGAGCTTAAAAAATGGAAGTGGGACGCTATAAATGTTAAAAAAGAGAACAGAGAAAGATATTCAAAGCGCTGTGACACAGAACTCAAACTTGCTGTAAGTCTCATTCTCAGGGCAACTTAGTCTATCATTATTCCTCTCTTGTTTTAAACCTTTTTTTTAACTGTGGAACAGGTAGCACGCAAATTGAAAGATGAAGAGGGATTTTACTACCCTCACAACCTTGACTTTCGAGGTCGTGCATACCCAATGCACCCTCACTTAAATCATCTTGGTTCAGATCTATGTCGTGGCATTCTCGAGTTTGCAGAGGGGCGCGTTCTTGGAGAGTCTGGCCTACGCTGGATGAAGATACACTTGGCAAATCTTTATGGCGGTGGAGCAGACAAATTATCTCTTGAAGGTCGAATAGGGTTTGCTGAGAATCACTTGGATGATATATTTGACTCTGCTGACTTGCCGCTTCAAGGAAGGGGATGGTGGTTAAATGCAGAGGACCCTTTCCAGTGCTTGGCTGTTTGCATCACTCTCACTGAAGCTTTTAGAAGCTCTTCACCTGAGACTTTTGTTTCACATGTTCCTGTACATCAGGATGGTTCTTGCAATGGCTTGCAACACTATGCTGCACTTGGGAGAGACACGGTATTGATGTTCTCTTCTGTTCAGTTTGTATTAGTAATGTACTTGTGTACGCATCATGTCCATTATATAAAAGCAAAACAAATTGGTGTACTCATTGTCTAATGAAAATTTCTTTCCAGGTAGGAGCAGCTGCTGTTAATCTGATTGCAGGTGATAAGCCTGCAGATGTCTACTCAGACATAGCTTCCCGGTAAACTATTTTTCTTTTCTTCATGTCAAAAGGTACCTCTTGAGGCTAATAATGGATAATTTACAGTGAGGTAAACAAAGTATATGAAAAGGAGTGTTGGTCACTTGCTAAGCACCTTGAGGCCTTCACCAATCAACTTGAGCTCTTGTGTTGGATCAGCCTCTAACATAGTGCAATGCCCATAATATTGGCGAAGCAGCCATGTGTTGAAAATATTTCATGTTTTTGTTGCAGAGTTCTTCGTATCATGCAAAAAGATGCCGAGAAAGACCCTGTAGATTTTCCAGATGCTTCAGATGCTAGACTATTAATTAATCAGGTCCTTTGCCAACTTTTTTCGCCTTAATCTTAATGGTATTATTAGTATAAAATGCTGAAAAAAGTTTCATATTTATATCGGATTGTGCACCTGCTGACTGGCTCAATGACCTCCAGGTGGACAGGAAATTGGTGAAGCAGACAGTGATGACATCAGTGTATGGTGTCACTTACATCGGTGCTCGGGATCAAATCAAAAGGAGATTGAAAGAGCGTGATGTCTTTGCAGATGAGCAAGTGGCTTTTGCTGCTTCTAGTTATGCTGCAAAGGTGAAGGAATCAACTAAATAAGCCTCACTCCGATGCCCAAATATTTATTTATTTTCTTCTTAATTTGTATTATTTTTCTGGAGCAGGTCACTTTAACTGCATTAGGTGAGATGTTTGAAGGTGCACGTGGCATTATGAACTGGCTTGGTGAATGCGCAAAGGTTTTTCATTTAACATTTTTAAAAAATTTCCTTGGTTAAATTAAATTAATTTAAATCCATGTTCTTGACCACAAAGATCGAATTATAACAGATAATCGCACATGAAAACCAAGCAGTGTGTTGGACTACTCCTCTTGGACTTCCCGTCGTGCAACCTTATCGCAAATTTGGAAAGAATGAGGTTAGTATATTAATTAACCTTCCCTGAAATGTATATATAATTATATATTACAGTCAAGAAGCCATTTAAGTCCTTGAGCTTATTCTTTGCAGGTAAAGACTTCTCTTCAACTTTTAACACTGCAAGAAGAAACCGAAAAGGTAAACAAAAAAAACATATTTTCAGTCAACTAAAAAATATATGATAACGTGAAATCTGACCAAAAATGAAAATTTTAACTGTGATTTTACTTGCACAGGTCATGGTCAGGAGGCAGACCACTGCTTTTCCTCCTAATTTTGTTCACTCCCTCGATGGTTGTCATATGATGATGACAGCACTTGCCTGCAATGAGGCGGGATTAACCTTTGCAGGTCCGTCTTTGTTCTTACCTTTTATTGTTTTAATTATTTATCATCATTATCCTCATCACATATATCCATATATTCTTACAGGAGTCCATGATTCATACTGGACACATGCATGTGATGTGGATGAAATGAACATGATACTTAGAGAAAAATTTGTTGAACTCTATGAAGCACCAGTACTGGAGAAAGTAAGTATCACTTTCGAAAATCCATGTCTGAGTTACATTTCTATGGTTCTTACAACCATATTGTATTTGTTTTACAGTTGTTGGAGAGCTTTCAGGAGTCTTTCCCTGAGTTGACTTTTCCTCCATTACCGGAGCGAGGAGATTTTAACCTGAGAGACGTGCTGGACTCACCTTATTTCTTCAACTAACATGTTGCTTTGCAAGGACTTCCATTTTTGCCGTACACTTGGTTTACCTGCATTTTTGGCAACACTCGGGGCCCAGAGTTCTGAAAAAAGAGATTTGAATCATATGCTTCACACCGAGCTGCTGTACATATAGAGAGGATCTACATCGAGAACCAAGACTTGGTTCAGTATAGTAAGGAGAATTAAGGGGAAGACTTCTTTTCAGGAGCTGATAAAATTGTAGAGCAGCAGCTCGGTGCCATTGCAGCTTGCAGGAGCTGTAATATTCAGATTTTTGCAAGTATATACATATGATCTGTATCTGTTTTTGTTACTTTTGTATTGTAGACTGCATCGTGTAAAAGTTATTAATAAAATGGTACAATGTTGTTGAGATCAAGCTGCTCAGAAAACTCGATGAAAGAAATCATAACACTAGGTATGAATCTGAACAAATCCAATAAAGAAGCTTCATAGCAATCTTATATGCATAGTTCTGCCGTTGTGGCTTCGGTCTCATACACAACAAAGCTACAACACTATAACCAAATGTTTCTTCATCACAAGACCTATTTAATATTATATATGAATAAAATTTAAAAGCAATGTTTTTATCTTATTACAATACAACTCATTTTCGACTCCTACAAAATACAAAAAAAATAAATACACAAGTCATCATTC
>JAYMSU010001645.1:0-10016 GCA_036897765.1 Erodium chrysanthum
AAATTTTAACCCGTATATGTTTTCCCTCTCTCTCTCCTAAATAGATATCACTTATGGATGGCAACTGGATGGATTTGAGACAGGTATTGCGTTTTCTGAACTCAAACCCTATTTCCACCCTCAAGCCTGTTCCATCCCCGAAACTTTAATATCACCTCAAACTCGTACCATCCTTGAACTCGAATTTGTTGACAAAAAAATGGTCCAATACTTTTGTTATGAGTATACGCAAAACATAATCCTATTATCATATATAATTTTGGTATATTTTTATAGGTATGTACATATATCGGGTACGAGGCAGGATGGGGGACACACTACCCGTCACGAACCCGATTAAATCCCCAAATATCATACTCGAACCCGAAATTAATTACCTCAAACTCAAAAATAATTAGAAACAGATATCGGATCCCCATCAGGTTCAGGATGTTTTGTCATCCCTAATCTCACTACTATTGTTCTGGCTCTAAACTGGGTCGGCCTTAGATCCAAGTTAAAAGCCACGAGAGAGCCAAGCTCTTTCCTTTGCTAAGCTTTTATATTCTCTCTTTTCATTTTAGATACTATGCTCTCTGTGTTGTGCCCACAACACAACACGACGAGGTTTTGTTAGTCATAGAATAGAGCTTTCTCTCTCTCTAGCTTTCTCTCTCTTGTTTGTGTTTGTGTCTCTCCAATCCAACTCCTACATTGTCTTGTTCCAGTGCCCTGAGAATCTCCCACAGTCATACTTCCACGCATCACTGTCCTGCTTCTCCTGTCTCTGTTCTCTCTCTCACTCTTTTCTCCTCTGCTCTCATCGATTCAACACAACACAGACCCAACTGGGTATTCTGGGTTCCTCTTTGTGCTTGGACTTTCTTGGTCTCTGGAATTGCTTCCTCTTCATAAACCTCAGGAACCAAGGCACCACCCACCTGTCCCTTTTCTTCTCTCTAGAGCTCTTCTCGTGATCTGAGTTTTTCTTATTTTCTAGATTTGGTTTTGCTGGCTCAATTTGCTCTTCAATCTCATTCATTGAGAAGAACCCAAAAGGAGTACCCTTTCTTATGAAGTAGTGAAACAATGATAGATGAGAGCTGCAAGAAAAACAAGGTTTGTGAAATACAAACACAATGTTGATTTGTTTTTGCTTTTTTTTGTGTGATTGCTGAGATATGTTCTATGTGAAGCTTTCATGGCCCAAGACACTGGTCAAGAAATGGTTCAATATCAAGAGCAAAGCCGAGGACTTCCAAGCTGATGATGTCATTTATGGAGGTGAGTGATCCATCTTTCTCTCATCTTCCTCTTTCGATTGCAAATTTATAGTCATGGAGGTTGGAAATTTGGAATCTTAGCTTTTATATCAAGACCAAAAATGGGATTTTCTCTGCAGCTGTTTGGGGCTCAGCTTCTATAGATTCTTCTAGACACTGAACACACTTGCCTTGTTCAACTACTTGCATCACTGTTTTTGTGGTACAAGGATATTTTTAGATTTAATGGGTCCTCTTCTGGCTGCTGCTTCTACTTGGTGCTTAAGATCTGCTATTTGTTTTCTTCCTCTCTGAATTTCAAATAATTTGGTTTATCTTTTCTGTTTACTAAGTATGTTTTGTTTCTTATGGTACTTGAATATGTGGGGTTTGATGCATTTGCAGTCACAATAGCACAGCTTTAACCACTTTACGGCTTTTTCTTTTTCAGGTGGTGATGAAGAATGGAGGAACAACTTCTCTGAGAGGGAGGCATGCATAATCAAGAAAAGCAGAACAGGTTCAGTATCAGGCACCCACATATATTGATATGGACCACACCTCTCCAAAGTCTTTCTTAACCCCACAAGAATTTAAATAAAAACAAAAACAATTGGTCCATTAAAAAGGGATTATGCTTTAACAATGTCTTAATTTCTTGCCACATACTTGTGGGCTAAATCTGATTACTTCATAATTTCCATGAATGTACAGAGAGATGGAGCAAGAGGCAATCAGATCGGCTTCGACAGAATAAGGTTGATGTTGATGCTGCACAAGCTACAGATGTGAATAATTATAGGTTGGTGATAGTATTTTAGTGTATCTTCTGAATTGGCTTCTGATGTAAGAACTGGCTAAGATTAGTATTCATCTTTCTTGTTGGCAACAGGATTTTTGTAGCTACTTGGAATGTAGCTGGAAAATCACCTCCAAGTCATTTGAATCTTGAAGACTGGCTTCACACCTCACCTCCTGCTGACATTTATGTTCTTGGGTATGTGCTATTTTATCAAAATGTGTTCTCTCTCCTTTGGATCTCTGTGTTTAATCCATTTGGCTTTTAGGTTTCAAGAAATTGTTCCTCTGAATGCTGGTAATGTTCTGGGCACTGAAGACAATGCTCCAGCCAAAAAATGGTTAGCTCTTATTAGGAAGACTCTGAACAGTCTTCCAGGCACCAGTGGTGGATGCCAAACACCTTCTCCAACCCCTAACCCAGTTGTGGAAATAGATTCAGATTTCGAAGGATCAATGAGGCAAAACTCCTCTTCTTTCTTCCATCGTCGCTCCTTTCAGTCTTTGAGTCGCAGCATGAGAATGGACCGTGACATATCAGCACAACAGCCCAAACTTGACAGGAGGCTCAGTGTGTGCGATCGAGCTATGTTTGGCCAGAGGCCAATTGATTTTGATCCCAAATTGAAATGGGGTTCCTCAGATGAAGAAAGTGGAGCTGGAGATTCACCGGTTGGTTTGGAGTATTCACCAAGATCCTTCAATGGGTCTGTTTCCATGGAGGACAGAGATAAGCAGCCAGGGAAGTCAAAGTACTGTTTAGTAGCCAGTAAGCAGATGGTTGGAATATTTTTAACTGTCTGGGTGAAGAGTGATTTTAGAGATGATGTTCATAACATGAAAGTGTCCTGTGTAGGCAGAGGATTGATGGGTTATCTTGGAAACAAGGTATGCTTTTGATTGATGAAACTTATTGTGATGATGATGATGATGATGATCTAGGAAGAGTTTATGATCTTATCTTCTTGATTTTTTTTCCTTTTCCAGGGTTCGATTTCAATTAGCATGTCTTTACACCAAACAAGCTTTTGCTTCATCTGTAGTCACCTGACCTCTGGGCAGAAGGAAGGTGATGAGCTACGAAGAAACTCAGATGTCATGGAGATCCTCAGGAAGACCAGATTTCCCAAGGTTCGTGGCATGGGAGACCAAAACTCCCCCCAGACAATTCTAGAGCATGAGTAAGATCGGAGTTCATCACAATTTTTTCCTTGTTATTCTATCATCAAGTCGTCTGCTTATTAACATCATTGTTCATTACAAGTTACTTCAGAACCCGAACTTATGATTTATGTTGCTCCAGTCGAATTATTTGGCTTGGAGATTTAAATTATAGGATTTCCCTCTCATACCGAACTGCAAAGGCTCTTGTTGAGATGCGAAACTGGAGAGCTCTGCTACAGAATGATCAGGTCTCTTACTCAGCTCTCCTATAACATAACATCCTAGTAAAGTGTCATTGTCTTACAATCCATTCAAGTGTTCTATAGACTATAGGGATCTGAATTTTGTTTTGTTTTGATATTTTTAGCTTCGGATAGAACAAAGACACGGTCGTATCTTTGAGGGATGGAACGAAGGGAACATATATTTCCCTCCCACGTACAAGTACTCAAATAATTCAGACAGATACGCTGGTGAAGATATGCACGCCAAGGAAAAGAGAAGAACTCCTGCATGGTATGCCATCTATCTCGCTCTCTTTGGAAAAGTAATCACATGACTGAAACAAAAGGATCTATTGAGACAAAAGTTTGAAGCAATCTGATATCCAACACATAAAGAAGACTATAAACTAATTAATCTATTTGTGCTCTTATGTGAAGGTGTGATCGGATATTGTGGTATGGAAGAGGCCTGCATCAGCTATCTTACGTTCGTGGAGAGTCAAGGTTCTCGGATCATAGACCAGTTTACAGCATATTTGCAGCTGAGTAGGAGTCTATAAACCATAACCGCGTTAAGAAATACATGAGCTGTTCCAGAATTGAGGTAGAAGAACTGTTGCCATGCTCGCTCGGATACACCAAACTTAGCTACTTTTGAGCTTGTAATTGTTCATTCGACCCTCGTTCCCAGCAAACTCCGATGCAGAAAATTGGAGAAGGTATAATAACATTTTTAAAGATCTCCATTCCATTCATCTTCGTGATCCTTTTCTCGAAATTAATGAAATTTTATTTGCCATTACAGAATGTCAACAAATACAAAACCCTGCCAAATGAACATATCAGTTCAGGTATTTGTTCACTTCCTATCTTTTGTTTTAATATATGGTTTAAAACAAAAACAAAAAGCAAGGTCTCTTCATCAAATGAATGGTTCTACATTGACACATACTGCACGTATTTTTGAAAGTGTTGTTGTATCATGTCTTCGCAATATTAGTTCTCGTGTTTTTGGTTGAGAAGATCTCGTGTTTTGTTCTTATTCTCATGTGTTCATTCATCTCCAATTTTGCAGCAAAAGGACTACTACAGCTTAAAAAGCGTATCAGTGTCACTATTGCTATCAGAGACATTCTTTTTCCATTGGTACACAAAGAAGGTTAGTCCTTCGCATTCATCCATTTTTTGTCAGATTGGTACTCGAATCATCCGATTCTAAACCCTTTACTTATCCTTCGCTTGTCAATACAGGTACCTAAACTGTAACGTTCCTCGATCATCAAGCTCAATCCTCGTTATATTCTTCAGGTAACCAGATCTGATTTCTCGCTCGATCTCATTTTTCCAGTTCTTAAGTACATAGGACTAATTCTTTTCTTATGGTCTTTAGGTCACTGGCTAAAGATCACATTGGACAGGCAAAAATGTACATATTTGTTATAAAATAATCAAATAATTGTAATTTTGCCTGTAATTGTACTTTGTGTTTGAAAAGGAGAGATGTGATGGTAAGAAACTTACCCAAGTGGAAATCAAAAAAGAAGGAATCAAGGAAGCTAAAGTTGTGATTGTGATATGTTGCATCTTCTTCTCTTTTTGTACTTTTGGTTCTTTTCATCATTCTTCTCAGTTACACCAATGCTCCAGTTACTTTGAAGTGGAGATTTGATGCATTGTTTTTAAAATACTCCTCAATTATTAACTCTTATTTTCTGTACCTTGGGTTTAATAAATATGTTGGTGGATTGTGTTGTTGAATGAGATTTTGTATGAAGACAACAAAAACTAAAACTCATGCATATCCAAAGCCAGGAAATGGGACAGCCAAAACGGTACATAAGTCTCCCGAGTATAGAAGTTCCTTAATCGAATCGCTTCTATTGTCACCTCGTGAGCAACCATGTATGCCTCGTTTTACCCACTAGATCCGGGTACAGGGAGGACAATCATCATATCTCCAATGTCGTCTATAATAAGGTGTTAATAGTCTTCCGAAACTCTCCACTCTAGGTTCTGGATCGCTGCCCATTTAATTCCACCAGCAACGCCTCAAAATCTCTCTGAATACATATTTACTGCCTTTCAAAAGCGCGTAACACTCACACTGTATTATCTGAAACCCAACCTAATTTGATATTTTTGTGTAAGTATGCTTAATCTGAGTTCGGAAAATAGAAAGGTCGGTGCAATTGAGTGGGAAAAAAAAAATAGACCACTTTGGGAGGTGTGAGAAGGAAAGGTAAGGGTGCAATAAATAAGATTTTGCCAATAGCCTTGAGTATGGTTGTGAGAGCAATTAATTAACAGGGCACTGTTCTGTATTTGTCTGAAACACAACAATTATGGATCGATACTTAATCGATGCAACACAATTATGTTTGCTTCTATTTGGGACAACCCTTCTCTGTTCTCTGCCACCATTTGGTAATGGTTAGGTCATTTTGTCCTATGGTTTTTACCCATTTGGTTCTTTAGGTGAATTGGCCCAAGAATGTCTTAAAGTCAAACCACTAAATAGTAAATACTAATACCTAAATTTTCAGGGTTGAGATCTGTTGATAGGGTTGTGCAAAGTTATCCATGGATCTGATTCATCCTTCAATGTGTATAATTTGTGGGTTACAGATCGGATTGTGATCAAATGATTTGAATCCACAAAATTTCGGATGGATAGCAGATCGGAAGATTCCAATCCACGAATGACCTAACCGACCAATAATTTACTAATTATCTACACATTGTTATATCTCAGCACAACTCTCCCAAACATAGATTAGCACAATATAGATTTTTGTGTATTTAGTTTCCGGAAGTATAGGGTTTGTTAACTAGAAAATTATCAAATTTCTTTGGAAACAAACATAAATAAAATTAGTTACCCGGGTCGCCACCCGATCTGGCCCGCAATCCGCGTAAATAGAATTCGTTGAACAGTCTCTACTCGTGAGCAATTTATCGATCTAACAAATCCTAATTTGCATCCTTACACACGGTCATCCGCTCATGAACACCCCTATTGATTATATCAAAACTGCATTTGCAAGTTTGAGAAATAGTTCATAACGAAATTGTTCAAAAATCAGTTAAACACTATAGAAATAATGAAAGAAATCAATACATTATTAGATCAAACTTTTTTTTTTTGAAACTGATTATTAGATCAAACTTAATTGGAAGAGATGAGTATCATCATCAATGTTCAGATTAATGGTACTAAAGTTATAAAAAAAAATATAGAGCACAAGGATAGGAAAGGATGTAAACTTTTATAAGATTGGGTTATTATTATTTGTTAATGATATGTTTTGTGAGAATAATAATGATAGCTAGTGCATGCTTTTAAAAGGTGAATTTGGCAGGTGCTAAAGAATCATTGGGTGTGGACATTGGGACACAAACTTCAACAATAAGTTCTGTTTATTATATAAATATTATTATTAATATTCCATTTACTTCTTAATTTTAATTAATTTGAAGCAACAAAAATATAAAAAAGAAAAAAGTTATATGCTGAAATTTTCTTCAGAACTTGTCTGCGAGGCTGCTCAGAGATTGCACAACATCTCACGTTACAGTAAATGCTACTTTTCTTTTGTGTTACTTTTGAGTTTAGAGTTAAAATTATCTGTCATTTATTCCATTTTATTATAATAATATTAATGGCCTCATTATTATAAATTGTTTATTAAAATATACTATTGCTGGGACACATTCTGGTGAAAATCACCTTTATCGTTAAGAGAGGTTTTATTATAACAAAAAATTGAAGTACTGAAAAGTTAAAAAAAATATCATTACCAAATTATTTAATTTTAACCGTTAATTTGACGCATATGAAGACTTATGAACCCTAGAGGTTATGGAAGCGATGGCGCTGAGAGAAGCGTTGATGTGGACAAAAAACAGGGATTGGGTGCAGGTGGATTTTGAAACAGATTGCCAAGTATTGGCGGATGTGATCAACAACCACATACAAATGGTGTCCAGGTTTGACATGGTGGCCCGCGATTGTCGTACTATGATGGAGACAATTAATGGCGCGACTGTGAGCTTTACAGGATGAACCGCTAACAAGACGGCGCATGAGATTGCTAGATTTGTTCTAATTTATGTAGACCACGTCGGATCGGGTAGTATTTGCCCACCGACCCTTATGTCTATTTTGTCAGACGACGTTACACCAGTGCAATAAAATCTTTATACTATTTCAAAAAAAAATTATTCGAATCTCAATAAGTTATTTATTCAAAAATAAGTTGAAAATTTACTACATCATTAATAATAAAGTCTAAACAATAATTTACAAATCACAAATATAAATATTTTTTTTGATAAAAATAAAAATATATTTAAAACTTTGGAATCATATTATTTTACTAGAAAATAAAACTTGAAGACCTCTTTGAGGTCATGTGCTTGCAAGATTTGAAGCATATCCTTGTTCCCAAGTCTTCCACTTGAAGCCTACTTCACTTCCTCTTGTTTCCATTTATGGGAACACCAGCTTCTTATAATTGTCTACTGTTTATACCTTTTTTGTCTATATAATATAATCCATATTTTAACAAACCATTTTTTTGATAATCAACTTTAATGAAGCCCTAAAGTGTTTACAAATACTAGTTTTTTTTTTCTTTTTCCAATTTATAAGCTATAAAAAGATTTGTATTAACATTTAAGAGCAACCTAATTATTGAAATGAAAACTAAAAACTATATATGTTGGATTGTTAGTTTGAATGGCTGAGATTAAATAATTCGTTATTAACACGTAAAATTTCGGTTTTATATTTTAATATGAAAACATCTCCTAAAACACGGGTTATTGGATATCGATTTTCACATAAACGTGTATATGTATAACCTATCTTTTAAGGATTTTTAATCCAAAAATTTCAATTTTCAAGGAATGGCTTGGTGTGACCTCACCTTGACATCATCATCATCCATAGCCATACATCTATTGTTTTCTTATTCTTCCTCCTCCTCTTTGTTTGTTGGATCATACAAAAAGATTTGCTCATCATCACCTCACTCTCAACTGAGTGAATCTCAGAGCTATATAGATCAGTCTCATCACCATCTTCAGATTCTAAACATGCCATCATCATCATCATCATCTATCAAAACCTTAAACTTTGATCCCTACTCACAAATCAACATCAATTTCATCATCACCTACTACACCTGTTCTTGTTTGATTACCACATGATGGGTTTGCTTTTGACTAGTCACTTCTAATTACATCATCAATGTCAGTTTCATCCATTCACCAACTCATCATCTTATATTAATCACCTATGAATGGGATGGAGTCATAGGTTGTGCTTTATTTCCCTAATTTGGTGTCTTGAATGGTGAGTTTTTTTTGGTCCTATAAACAAGTTAGAGGTAGTTTTGTGAATGGTCACATCCTCTCTCAATCATGAGTTGAACGTGAAACCTAATGCTGTTGAACATTTCAGGGTCACACTTTGTAACTTGGAACAAATTTATAGGGTAGTTAGCAAAATAGCCTTTTTTTTCTTCTTCGTATTTTCAATTTTACCTTCGACTTTTGACCCGACCGAGTCAGAATTTGACCTGATCAAGTATGATTCTGACTCTGGGTCGAGTGGATTTCATTAAGGGCAAATTAGTCATTTCACCCAAATGAAAAAGAAGAGAACTACTCAACAAAGATTTTCAACTTAGGAGGATATTTTGCCAATTACCACCAAATTTATATTGACTCACCAAATTTATATTGACTTTTGAACTTTACCCCCAAATATATACATTCGTGTTATGAACTCGATTTATTTTACATCTTACCCAAGTCAAAAAAAGTTAAGACAAAAATGGAATCTAGATAGCACAAATCGGCGTACATTAACCTCGTTATCAACCCGAATAAAAATAAATTCCCAAATGTCAATGAGAACACTGATCATCATCATCTGGGCATCAAAAAAAATTATACTAACCTTAAGGCATAAGGGTATGATTTATTAAACACAAGATTCGATTGTGCCAATCAGATCAAGAGGAAGTGAAGCATGATGCATTACAAGAGTAATTGTTTCAAGGCATACTTGTGATATGATATAGAAAAACCTGCACCAATGTTTCTGCAAAATCTTTGATCAACATGCCCTAAAATGTCTACTTGCGAGAGCTGAAGGAAAAAGCTGATGATTTCAGAGGTCAGGCATGCCTTTCCCGAGCTTGGGATCATAAGTTTTCTCCCAAACATCTTCCAATGGGGTATCTTTGGGTCCAGCTGCAAAGTGAAACAGATCCGATCAACAAAAGTGTAATAACATAATCGACAACTTGACCTAACAAGCCACTAGATCTACAAGCTGTATAGAACCATTATTAACTGATATGAATGGCTGAAGTTTACGAGATATATAAGTTCACTATGATTGGGCTACATATCAAGGAATAACTATTATGCTTCCAAGTACTAGAAATAACTGAGAAACAGAAGAAAAGGCAAGATTTATATTAGGGGAAACTACAAACACACTCCTGTTGACCTTTCATTTGTAGAAAGTAGAAACACACCCGAAAGGTCGTTGCTTGCCAGAAACACACACTCACCT
>JAYMSU010001646.1:0-10014 GCA_036897765.1 Erodium chrysanthum
TAATAGATAATGTATATTACTAAACACATGTGTGTGATTGCGTTTATGCGATTCTTGATTGATTTATTTCAAAGAATCGTAATCAATTGGTATTTTAGGGCATTTTTTGGATTGTTTGTTTGATGTAAGTTATGCTCTTTCTATTTTCATATAATCAATATAAAATCTAGCGAGCTGATCCTAATAATTGGATTGGAATTCATTAATTTTCTTTTCCATGCCCCATGATTTCTCATATATAGATCCCAATATAAAATCTACCGAGCTGATCTAATTAATTGGATTGAGATTTATTAATCAACTTTGCTTTGTTGTGTCACATTTTGTTGTTCTTCGTTGTGTGGCTATCTGCCTACGTACTGACTGTTTAATCTATGGAGTTTAAGGATTATTGTGAGAGGATTTGCAACCTTGACATTCATGGACGGGTTTGGAAGTGATAGTGGTGCTGATGTTGTGGCATCTCTTATCAAGTGGAGGAATGAGTTTTCTAAGCAATTTCAGTACTATTTAGATAAATCTACCCCTCTCCCGCTTCAGAGATGGCTTGGAACAATTGCAGTTGCAATGATTTATCTTTTGCGTGTTTACATTATTCAAGGGTTTTACGTTGTCACCTATGGTCTCGGGATATATATCTTGAATCTCTTGATTGGTTTTCTATCACCCAAGATTGATCCAGAGATCGAAGCTTTAGATGGAGCTTCTCTGCCAACTAAAGATTCTGATGAATTCAGGCCCTTCATTCGCCGCCTCCCTGAATTTAAGTTCTGGTATGTGTCTTTTGTTTGTTACTTCTTATTTTGATTGATATGTTCTATCATGTAATGCACAATTTTACTTCTGAAGAATTTGCTTTATTGATTGACCTTGGTGCTTCCAAGTTCTAATGATTGAGATTAGATTGTTGCATTTTCATATTTGTGGTTCCAACAGGTATTCCATCACAAAGGCCTTTCTCGTTTCATTTTCTATGACCTTCTTCTCCATACTGGACGTACCCGTGTTCTGGCCAATATTGTTATGCTACTGGGTCGTTCTGTTTTTCTTGACAATGAAGCGGCAAATCATGCACATGATCAAATACAAATATGTTCCGTTCAATTTCGGGAAGCAGGTGAATGGCTACCACTGGTTATGAGAATTGACTATTACTCTATCTATTGTGATTGGAATAATGTAGTTTAAAGCCACTCTATCTAACATATTACTCCATTTTTACTTTGATCAACTGTTTGTTAAATGCATGGTCATGGTTGTGTGATTTGGGTAGAGGTACACTGGTAGAAGATCACCTGGAAGTACAAGCAACAATGGTTCACCAAGAGACTGAAAGCTGGGCTTTTTTTTTTTTTTTCAAGAAGATGAGGGAGAGAACTTTATTGAATGTAGACAGAATCAAACTCGACTTATGCACAGAATCGGGAGTTGATGCGACCTGACTGCTGCCCTAATGGAGGAAGTGAAATTGTGCTTAAGTTTAGGCTTATAGCTTTATATTGTAATGACGATATAAATTTGAATTTTCCCATTTTCTACCTCGTCCACTCTATATTGCCTCCTCATATATATAGAGTCCAACTTTGAGGATTTGGAGATACAATTTTGTATGTTAAATTAAGTGTATTTGCATATCAAATACAAGAAAGGGTTTGAACGCATCACATGTATTTATATTCACTCTGAGGAATACTCAAGGGCACATACAAGAAAATCCGGGCCTGTAACAGATGTTATCGGCTTCCCTCAGGACAACATTCTTTTATAGACTAACGAGTCTATCAGACTGTTACAATATTATGTTCGGATAAAACCCCTTCAGACTATGCTCCAGATGTTTTGGTCCAAACAAGAAAGGCATGAGACGCAAATACATTTGAGGTCCAACACTTTTCGCATCCCATTCGATATACATACACAAATACAGATGTATGTTGTACACAACGTCTTGGAACGAGTATCTCCGGTAGTGTTCGATGATTCTCGACTATAATCGAACATATTTGGGTAATGAGGGAATGCAGAGGCCCGAAGGAATTACGTAGACTTATAAAAGAGTTAAAAAAAATGTCCAAGTTGAAGTAAGAGTATTCTCGATATTGATTTAAAAAAAAATTCTCGATATTTCGTCAAAGCCAGGCATATTTGTTCACATCAATCATACAAATGATATATTTTTAGAATTTTATCAAAATAGGCATAGTTATTTGGGTCGTTAATAATCACAAAAAGTCCATGGTCTCGACTTCTCGTGCTCAAAACATCATTTTCCCCTTAAAATCTGTCTTCTCCACCAGCTCTTGGCTCTGGTTCTGGGCTTCTGAAGAAGACAAAAAGGGTTTCTGAGAGATG
The DNA here is from genome assembly GCA_036897765.1 of Erodium chrysanthum. NCBI lineage: Eukaryota > Viridiplantae > Streptophyta > Magnoliopsida > Geraniales > Geraniaceae > Erodium > Erodium chrysanthum. Next base: position 2,353 of record JAYMSU010001646.1, read on the forward strand.
GCAATAATCACGGAGGAGCCGATTGTGAGCTCCGAGATTTCACCTCCCAACACATATTCAGCTGTCGTACTCGGCGGTACCTTTGACCGCTTACACGACGGCCATCGCCTTTTTCTCAAGGTCTCTCTTTTCTACTTCTATCTGATCTTCTCTCTTCTTTGCTTGGATCATGGTTTGATGATTGATTCAAGTGTTTGATTTTAGCTCTTGCTCTGTGTTTATGGTGGGAATTAAACATCTATGCTTACTGCTCAGGCAGCTGCAGATTTGGCAAGGGACCGGGTTGTGATCGGAGTCTGCGATGGTCCTATGCTCGCCAAAAAACAGGTAATTTCTTAATTTTTGTATTGAACCCATTAGTCAAAATTCGATCTTTATTTGCTATACCAGCTCTATGGATGCTTTGATTTAACTTTCAACGAAATTGGGCTAATTACCAGAAATTCATGTTTTTTTACTTAAGTAAATAGATAGCATTTTTAAACAATTGCTTCATTTGAGGTGCATTTTTGTTTGTTTGGATCCCCTGAAACTGGATTTGCTCTCAGATTACAAGGCAATTATCAATATTTATTTTTACTAGGAATACCTCCTGGAAGTATATTAAGTCATTTTTCATTTTCATTTAGGGTCTCTAGTCTCCAGCTATGTGTAGGTATGTCATGTGAATTGTGTGTTCAATGGTACGACCTCATCTAATCTAACCTACACCAAATGGTTGAAATGAAAAGGTGGCCTCCCATCCCATGTCATAGAAGTAAAAATAATCAAAACCAAATAAAATTTGTATTTCGTTACAGTTGGGGCTGTGAAAAGTTAAGATTAATCCCATTATAAATGCATACTGTTATGGGGGGGTTTGAGTTGGTTATAGAGTTCTAGATTTGAACATATTAGAAACTGGCCATTTAAGTGGGAGCTTCCAAAAGTTATGTCTGATAAATTTTGGATGATTTTAAAGCTGGTACTAAAATTTATTGCTGCTGTTGGGATATGTATTATTGAAAGAAAGTTGTAGTCATTGATGGCATTCTAAATGTGCAACAAGCTCTAATGTGGTTTCTTGTCTTTTAGCTTTTTATTTCCTTCCATAATTTAGCTACGGTCGGAGTCAATTGGAAGACTTAGGCTGCTTATTGTAAATTTTCAATTGTTTCACTGTTCAAGCAGTGTTAACTCAACAATTTATTATCTTGTAGCATATGAACTGTCATCTGCCTGTTAACTTTGATTGGCTTAGCTACACAAGACATCTTCAGACCAAGCTCTAAGTGTAACTGTTATCACTATGTAGAGTAATGAGTTTGCAGTAGAATCATTTTTACTGTGGTTTTCTTTTATTAAATCCTCTTAATGCAAATGATCTTTCTTTCCAGCATGCTACTTTCCCTTTTCTGTTTCTTCTCCAAAATGCCTACCCTTATGCACTCATTTAACTGTAAATTATATAATGAATTTTCAAAGAACTTGTGAACCCTCTCATTGGTTGTGAAATATGAGATGCTATATGATATGCATTATATTTCCTTGAAACTTCTTCTAACCATAGCTGATGCTAAGTTACTAGAAGAAAATGTCCCTTTGCTGATTTCAACTCTTTCAAGTCTAATGCTGGACCCTTTCCTGGCACTGGTATTGTTTTACTCATAGCTTTTGGTTGATATGTTTTAGCTAAGTTAGCTTTCTATGTACTGTTTTTTTGCAGTTTGCGGATTTAATACAACCCATTAAGGAAAGGATGCAAAATGTTGATAATTACATCAAGGTATATACAATTTGAATGAATCTTTCTGCTTCTGTTTCTCAATATTGTAATCATGTGGCAACAATTCTCACACTTTGGATACATATATATGTCTCATTTTAAAGAATAAAATGGTAAAGCAAGTATTTTGCATGGAAATGATTATTCCTTCTGCATCATGAAAATGATGATTTTAACCATCCCCTCATTTTCTGCTATAAATTTGATTTCCTGCAACTACTCGTGCAGTCTATCAAACCTGAGCTGGTAGTGCAAGCTGTGCCTATTACAGACCCATATGGCCCTTCAATTACCGATGAGAATTTGGATGCTATTGTTGTCAGGTTTGTGATTGATCGATCCATAATGTTTCTTTCCACAGCTTCTTAGCTGTATGATTTCTTAACCCTGAAACATTCTTGATTAAACTGGGATTGGTTAAATTTGTGGCAGTAAGGAGACTTTGCCTGGTGGACTGTCAGTCAATAAGAAAAGAATCGATAGGGGCCTTAAACTGCTCAAAGTAAGAACTTCTGCCCTGCATGCATATATATGATTCGTGTAATTTGCTGACAGGAGCAATCATGGTTTTTAATATATATGCTACAGATAGAAGTTGTTGATCTAGTTTCTGAAGAATCTAGTGGAGATAAGCTGAGTTCTACTACATTAAGGAAGCTCGAAGCCGAGAAGGCGGCCTCAAGACAACAACTAGAATGATTGAGTTCGATCTGCACTTTTTTTTAAGACAACGTTGTCTTGTCTTGTGATCACGAAGATGTATAGGGAAAACATACATTTCCATGTTGGTAATAAAGCAACTTTCTTCTCTTGAAACATGAAATTGTGTCACAATGTTTTTTCAAACCATAAAAAGAAATTTGATGTACATTGTTAGCAAGCTGAAATTAAAATTTACTGTGTGTTAAATACATCAGATGTCTCCTTCAAAAACAAAAAATAGTTAAACACATGGGATGATGATTATGTCAATTAAACGCTGCCGTTTAATGTAGTTTAAGTGTAACCGACTCACCGACTTAATTTGGGGGATCATATCAATAAACGGCTAATATCCAAAACAAACATTCAATTTTCAAACCCCGACTGAATTGAAAAGCAATCCAACGGTCAGATCCTTCCACGCGCCTCCCTTAAAACCACCCCACGACCCCTTAAGGTTCGATCGCTTCTTCCCCACCACGAGAGAGAGAGGATCTTTCTTTTCTGCAAATTTTCAGTCATCACCACAGAACCCTACTGTGAGACTCTCACAGAGTCATTCCCATTTTCTCTACAGAAGAAGAAGAAGCCTACGCGCTCCACTCAAGTCAGCGATTGCTCTGTTTTGTCCAAGGTTTGGCCAAACCTCTTCCCCATTTTCGATTGCTCTGTTTTCTTGTGAATTACGAAAACAATGTTCGAACCCATTTTTACTTTTGCGACGACCAGGGAGGAGGAGAAACTCTTCTCAGTTTCTTTAATGGCGTGAACATTTTGGGTAAAAATGAAATAGTATCACTTTTTCGTTTGATTTTCTTGGTCTGGTTTCTTTGTGTTCTTGGAAGAACGACTAAAACCCTTTTCGTTGCTCGTGTTTTTTCTTGATGGGCTGTGTTGTGTTCTGTTCAAAAACGCGTATATTGTGTAAAGTTACGATCTTTTCTTCTGGATTTTGGGTTTAGGTCTCTTGGAGAAGACGAATACGAATCAGTATAAAGCAGAGGATCTGGAGAAACTGGTATCGAATTGTCTCAATTTCTTTTCTGGGTCTGTGGATCTTAGCGCCTTAGGATTGTTTCTTTGAGCAAGTTTTAAACTTTTTGTTTGTTTTGGGTTTTGTTGATTCTCTTGCAGGTGGGTTTACTGCGAAAATGAACGATCTGATGACAAAATCGTTCCTAAGTTATGTGGATTTGAAGAAGCAGGCCCAGAAGGACCTCGCCGGAGAAGTCTCCGTCGATGTGGAAGCAGGCCAATTCAGCTCCCAAGAGGACGAGAACCTCTCTCTGTTCTTCCAAGAAGTGGCCTCGATCAAGGCCGAGATGGAGGAGATCCCCAATCTCTTGTTCGACATCCAGAACCTCAGGGAAGAGACCAAATCCACTCACAGCGCCAAAATCCTCCGAGGGCTCAGAGACCGAGTTGATTCAGACATGGCCTCTGTGCTCCGCAAAGTCAAGACCGTCAAGGCAAGGCTCGAAGTACTCGACAGAGCCAATGCCAGCAGCCGAGAGGCCTCCAAGACCTTGGGGAAAGGGAGCCCAGTTGACCGGACAAGGGTCTCGGTCACCAACGGGTTGAGAGTCAAGCTGAGGGACATGGTCAACGAGTTTCAGGCTCTGAGAGACAAGGTTATGTTGGACTACAAGCAAGACCTCAAGAGGAGGTACTACACCTTGACTGGGGAGGAACCGAGCGAGGAGGCCGTGGAGAAGATGGCTTCAGGGAGTGTTGCCAATGGTCTGGTGTTTGAAGGGAAGAGAGAATTGGATTCAAAAAGCAAAGAGAGGCATGAAGCTGTAATGGAAATACAGAAGAGCTTGATGAGGCTGCATCAGGTGTTTCTGGACATGGCTGTGCTTGTGGAGACTCAGGGGGAGAAGATTGATGACATTGAAGAGAATGTGGTGAATGTGGGAGGATTCATCAGTGGAGGAACCAACAGTCTGTACTATGCAAACCAGATGAAGAGGAGGAGGAGGAAGTGGGTCTACTGGGTTTGGGCTCTGGGGATCATCATTTTGTTGCTCTGTGTCTTTACCATGGTTTTTACATAGATGATGCTGTCAAGTCAAATGCTAATACTGAGAAGGGTTTCATCTTTCCTGAGCTTCAGGGATGTTTCTTTCTTCTCTTTTTTCTTTTGGTTGCTGAATTAGCTTCAGTTGGCTTGTATTTAGCACAAACAAATCTGGATTCGTTTAGATATGTTGTTCAAGGAAATGAGTTATATAAGCTTGAATGACAACTTGGAGGATGTTTCATATTTGTGATTAGTCCTCTGATTAGTGCTGCAAAATGCTTAACCTTTGCTTTCCTACTCAATGCTTGTTAAAATCTGGACTCATTATCCCTCAAGTGTAGAGATATTCTTATATAGAATGAAGACCATGATACATACTGTGAAATGACATTGTTACAAACAGAGAAATTGGCTGTTTCTCAAGTTAAATTTTACAAATTTGGAAAACTGGAGCTGCTCAGGAGCTACCTAGGCAATGCTGAGCAGCTGCTTCCCTACCCAAGACTGTTTTGGCTCTACTTGTACATCATTAATCTGCAAGGATCACAGGAAAAAGCATACTCAGATTTCAGAATAAATCATTAGATGAGAGTTTTAATATTGGCAAGAACATCCAAAGACTATATTATATCAGTGAACTGCATTAGCAACTCCCACACATGGTATTAAGGAAGTAAAGCAGTTTCCATCAGATTGAGCCATTAGTTAAATTAAGTGTGAATAGTTCCATTACCTTGGCATTTTCAACACAAACAAAATCTTTGTAGCATGCTTCCATCGTCAGATGGGGGTTCCATAGAACAGCATCGGACCAACTGCAAGACCAAGAAGATAGGAAAGCCTAACTTGTTAAAACTGGACACCTTGAGGAAATACTAATCTTGGCTAAAGCTGAAGCATCAAATGAGATCACATACTTTGAATTGGTGATAGATATGATATCACCCAAGCCATTGTCAAGGGACAATTCATTGTTGGCGCCAAGGTAGACGCAGTCTACAAATCCAGGAAAATTGACCACATCCCTGTTTGGTTAAAATACGTAATTAATTAGATTAATGACAAATTAAGAATTAAATTATAAATGTATTCACTCTTGACTATATTAGCATGTAAATTTATTTTTCTTTTATAGTTGAGAGAACGGAAGAACAGGTGGAGATGAAGACAGCTGCTCTACCATATTGCCTAAGTGATCTTTTTTTACAGAAGATATGAATTATGACAAATACCTTTCCTCTTTACCCTCAATGGGATTCTTAGGATCCGGGTGCTTATTTAGTGTCTTGCAACCTTTCAAACCTCTGACTGATGCCCCTGTCACAGAAGCCTGCAAGGTAACAAATACTATAATTTACTTTACTATATCATCAAAGATGTCATTTGTTACTGACATATTTTTGGAATCAGACAAAATGGAAAGAAACAATTTGTGCAAAATCAAATACTTTTAATGGGTAATAACTATTTAGCATTTTAATTCCTTCTTTGCTTCCAAGCAAATACATTTTCCAGTGATTTCCAGGCAATATAAATTATTTCCTTTAGAATCTGATGTGTAATACTTGGGATTCTGAAGAGTGCAATTATGATACTTACACGGAAGTACGTATGCAAAGCACTGTTAAATGAAAATGGCTTATCGTCTGTATTTGTAATAGTCAGCTCTGTGGAAAGGCTCTTCGCATCCAGTATGATCTGAAACAATAAACCTTGAGTTTAGTTTCATTTTTTTTTAAACAATGATGCATGACGTTATCCAGAACCATACAAATTTGATGAGGTGAAACTGAAGATCAATTGCATAAAATTGTACCTAAGAGTTCCGGGGAGTCGGACACAAATATAATTTATATGAATTGCTGAGAATAGTAAGCAATTAAATTACCTTGAACAAAGCCTGAAAGCTAAAATCCCACATGGCACGACTGTAAGGATCGTCCTTTAGCTCTAAAGTTACAACAGGATTTCCATCATTACTTTCAGAGTCAATCATGGACCAATCCATATTCCTTGCAAATCCATGCTGCGAATTACATTAAAAAAAAATTTATGGATCAAAATCGTACTTATTACTAAAAGACAGACTGGAAACTAAACTCCAGTACGATAAAACATAAGTAAATAATATCCTCCTGGTCCCAAAACAATTGTCTTGCTTTCCTGAACTGGTTGTCCCAAATATAAGTATGCACTTCCCAATTTATTGAGTTAATTAATAAGTATTACCAATCATTCCTTCCCTAAGTTAGACGGTGGAAATATCACAAAGATTTGAATACTTTATTTTTGCAAATAGTCAAATGGGAGACTTATTCTGGGACAAAGGGAGTAATAGTTTTCTCATAACTGGACATGATGGAAACAATGTGATCATTATTTGCATACCACATCTTACCATCTTGCTTTGAGGCTAATAATCTCTAGAGTCTAGAGCAATTTATATCTGATCTCTAAGCCATCCTTAACCTTGTTACTAGTACTACTAAAACATCATGCATTTGATGGCCGTCAACTAACTTAGAAATTAGCAGATGAAGAAGCAAAAATGGATTCTGATGTTAATTACATAAGAAGTCATAGAGACCAAACCTGCTGTATTATGCCAGGTCCAAATTGTGGGAAGCAATGTGGAATGCCTCCACTACAGCAATACAGATGTACTCAGCATAATGGTCGAATCAAATTTCAAGCAATAAGATGGTTGTAAAAAAGTGCACAAAATGAAAAGGATGACAGAGACTCTGGATCCCATGAATACAGATCCATATCCAGGGGTGGAACCAGAATATACTGACAAGGGGGTAGAACGTAAAATGAGCCAATAATTTTTCTTCATTAGCATTCTAAAATTCACCAAAATATAGAACAAAAAAGACTGCCACAAATAATATTAAAATTATGTTTGCTCGGGTTGAGTCACATATCATCATAAATTGTTCTGCTATAGTCATTCTGCTAATAATATATTGTTCTGATACAATCCATGAACTTTGATCTGTTTCGGTTTAGTCCTACACTAATAAGAATTGATTCGGTTTAGTGCTTGTAAGATCTAAAACTGTTCTAATTTAATCATCACAATGTGGACAGTATGAGAACTACATTTGAACAATTTTGGTTAGTGCAAATTCCGAACTACAATATTTATATCGTATTATAAATATATAAT
>JAYMSU010001647.1:0-10013 GCA_036897765.1 Erodium chrysanthum
AGGGGTGTTATTTTCATCTCCACATAATATGAGGAGTTTGATTTCATTTTGGTAGGTGGATACGCTTCAGAACATGTTGAGTCAAGAACAAAGGGTGAAGGAGGTTTTGGAACGAGTTCGTGCTCGAAAAGACGGTTCAACAATCGGTATACCCAATTTCCTTCCTCCCAAGGTGACCCATCTTCTCCATTTTTCTTTCCCGGCTCTTAAATTTTGTAGTTTTGAATCTAAATTTAGTTACATGAACAATGTAGATGAAAGAGCTGTTAGCTGAATTAGCTATGGTTGATACCGAGATAGCTCGGCTCGAGGGTCACATAACCCAGCTCAAGACTAGTTTGAAGCAAGAACAAGAAGTCTCCGAGCTTTCCAAGTCGAAACAATGGAAGCTCGGGGCACTCAACAGCTCGCTCACTCGGTCTCTGAACTTGCCGAGCCCGAACTCAGTAACTAAACCTGCTCATGTTCATGATAAACCCGGGTTCGAGACCAAGGCATTGCATTTCATTAGTAAAGCCATAAAGGGTGATTACAATCTAAGTGACTCGAAAGTGTTTGTACATCAAAAAGACAACAACCTTCAGGACGAGGTTGTTAAGGTTCCGAGGAAAGGTCCTATGTTAAAAACAGCCTCTCCTATGAGAGACCTGCGACATCCAACACCAAGGGTATACCTCAAAGTTCTGGAAATTATGTTTTTTGTATTCAGCCATAACATTGATTTAACATGAATTTGTATTTGTTTCAGCCTACAAGGGATCGAAATGTAGAGTTTGCTTTTGATGTCCCTCCAAAGCCTCTCTCTAGCACGATTCAATCAGATGAGATGGGTCAGAATTGGAAACCCAACAAGCTATCCGAGAGCATCATGCAATGTTTGATCTTCATATACGTGAGGCTACTCAGAACATCAAGACAGATGGAGATAGAGAAACCGGGACCTGTTTTGAGGTCAATGCACACTTCGTTGAGCTCTAGAAGCTTCAGGGTCGAGACTAGCTCGAACGTGAAGTCAAACCTTGCATCACAAAAGGAGTCAAGGCAACAAGACCCGTATGGGATATTTGATACTGAAGAGTCTGTTCCTAGAGACATTGGCCCTTACAAGAACTTGGTTATGTTTACAGGAAGCTCTCTGGACCCCAAATGTATCTCAAGTTCGAGCTCTATCCCTTTACTGAGGAAGTTAAGGTATACAATGATCTACATTGATTCAATCTCTTATGTAAGTAACTTCATATGACACTTTTGTTTCGTGGACTTTCAGGCTGTTGACTAACAATCTTCATACTATGGACTTGGGATCGTTGACTTATCAGCAGAAGTTGGCGTTCTGGATCAACATGTACAATGCTTGCATCATGCATGTACATAGTAGCAAGAAAACATTGTTTCTTTTGTTTATATCTCATCGAAATTGTTTATGAAACCCTAACTTCGTGCTTCTTGGATCTGCCATTTCAGGGTTTTCTACAATATGGAGCGCCTTCTTCCCCAGAGAAGCTGCTTAATCTCATGAACAAGGTACCTTCCACAATTCTTGAAACTCGTTGTCTTTTTTGTGTCCGAAGACTGCTTTGGGTAACTAGCTTGATCTTCGACTTTGTTTGAGAGTTCAGGCTAACCTCAACATAGGAGGCAACACTCTAAATGCTCCGGCGATAGAGCATTTCATTTTAAGGAAACCCGAATCTTCTAACAAAAATGAGGTAAATGCAAATACTATTTTATCTATTTGTACCGAGACATAATGTTGATCTGTGCACCACTTGATAAACATACTGATTATTAAAATTTTCTGAGTTTTATGATCAGAAAGGCGAAAGGGACGAAAAAGAAGCTGCTATAGTTGCTGAACTCTACGGACTTGAAACTGTGAATCCCAACATCATATTTGCTCTATGTTGCGGCACAAGATCTTCTCCTGCTGTAAGCCATCCCCGATTTTCATCACAAACTTGACTAACGCGTAACACGTATCGGGTTTTGATTCTCTAGCATACATGTATCATGTATGCAGGTGAAAATTTACACTGCAGATGGTGTGCTGGCTGAGCTAGAGAAATCGAAGCTCGAGTACTTGCAAGCTTCGATCTTAGTGACGAGCGCGAAAAGAATCGCATTCCCGGAGCTTTTGCTGCGAAACATGCACGATTTTGCAGAGGATGCAGACTCGTTGCTGGAGTGGGTTTGTCATCAGCTTCCCACATCGGGCACATTAAGGAAGTCGATGGTGGATTGCTTCAGGGGGCAAACCAGTGGGAGGATTGTTACCAACATTGTTGAAAAGTTACCATATGACTTTGAGTTCCAATATTTACTGTCAATGTGAAGTTAAATTACAGATGAATTTGTGATACATTAATTAATATTGGTGATGTTGATGTGCCCCATTGTTTCCCATTTTTGGTGAATCATCTGTGCATTATCGAGTTGATTTTAAGGACTTTTGTTGCTGTAAATAAATAAATTATTTATTCATGTCCATATTTATAGTAATTGCTAATAAGGAGTGACAGAGATCCTTGCATGGAAATGGGATGGATTGCAATAATGAGAGCTTTGTATTGGAACCATGGTTTCAACTATGTGCTTTCATTGCTCCGTGTCTTGTAGTTTGTCACTTCCCTGGACAATTATATCATCAATGAAATCATACTTGAAATTACATTTTTATCCTTAATTATATATGACTATAAGGACGATATTTACTAGAAACCGCTTGACGTTCGAATCAAGATCCAACAACTACAACACGTATAAGTGTAAATACAACATAGATTTTGTTCAAAATGAATTATGATAATTTTAAACCATCGTCAATCGGATAATAATCTAATACCCTAACAGTAAGCTGACAAAAATATGACATTGGACATGATTTCTAATTTTTAATTGAAAAGTGGTTATTAGCCAAGTTAATTTATACGGATTTGAATCCTTAATTTAGTGTCTGAATTTGACTTTCAAAGGATCTCAAGGGTAATAAAGTAAAATGTGTTGCGGAATAAAAAAAAGGAGAAAAATAAGAGTTATTACTACAGTTACTTTACTCATATCGCGTAACACAACTTGGCAAGGTCAGGCGCGTGGGAAACAAAGTCGCGCATTCCGAGATGGCATAGCGTCCGTTATGTTACGTGGACGGAGGAGAATGGCATCCGCAGACCACCCGTCAATGGGCGGACCCGAACCCGGTAATGTAATCGAGTTTTGTAAAAAAACTGAAATCCGCGAGAAAAAAGGGCGTCTCTCTCACCATTCCACTTTCCCTCCCTTTTCACTCTCTGCAGTGCACAGCACTGATTCATCTGGTGCTTTTGGAACTGGTATTCTCTCCTCCCTTCCTCTGACCCCTCAATGCGCCATAGTTTTATTTTACAGTTTCATCTCTTCGAAAGCACCCATATTCGTCTCCACAAGAAGCTCACTTCTGATATTTCTCTCTCAGTTCGGTCTCCAACTCAGGTACTTCTCTTGGTACTTCTCTATCGATTTATTTAGAGAAAAAATAAATTATGTTCGTGTTTTGATTCTTTACTTGCATGCTGAAATCGTAGATGTAGGGGTTTAATTTCGCTAGTAGCCTTTGTTTTGGATTTTTCATTGGATGATTATCCGTAAGGTTTTATACTCTTTCTGGTTGGATAGGTTTTGGTGGATTGGAAATATGAAGATGTGATGTGTGCTATGCTCTTTTCATGATTGGGTTTTGGAATAATAATATGTTTTACTTGCTTATATGAGCATGCAAAGGAAACAGAGACACTCTTTTGTGGTGTTTTGGCTGGAAATTGTTAGCCACTTAGCCCATAGCGGTCGAGTGTAAAAACATGGATGTCCCAATGCAAATGTTCTGTGTTTTGGTTGTTTTGAATTTGTATAGATACCAGTGGGACGAGATTGGGTTTTTTTCCACGCGTAGCCTTAAATGGCTTTACTTAGTATTGTGCTGGTGAATGGTGATATTATAAGTTCTTGGTCTTGTTTCGATGCAACAATAATTTGTGGTTTGTGTGTGTTAATCTCCTCGGGTTGTTTTTCTATGTCTACAAGGTGGGCAACGGCTGTAATGCCTTAATTGTGTGTGCATTGTTAATGTTGACATATTAAACCAGGAACTTTCTTCCCCTCAGGTGGCTAAATGGTTAGTGATAAACATTTCTGTTAAATCAACTGTCAAGACCTACAAAGTTTTTTCCCGTGTCATGCTCTGGTATTTCTGGTTCACATTGTGACCTTCACCATATTTTTGTTTTCCAAAGTTGTCTGAAATCATTGCAGATCAGTTTGTTCAAAAACGTTTGGAGGAATAGACAAAATTTTCATGATAAATAAACATCTATGCAGTCTTCATTTTTCTAGATAACTGCTTATAGGGCACCAATTCTATAAGTGATTCACATTCAAGCTACTCTGGGTATGATGTTTTTGCTTCAAACATAATGCATAAACGTCTGAGGTGTATTATCTGATGGCAGATACAGTTTAAATAAATTCTGAACACTTGATTAACGAGTTATTTACTGCTTGAGATGTGCTTCTGTTACTTTTGAAAGATGATATGCTGGACACTTGTTACGCTGTCTTTGCAAATCTGTCCATTAATAGCTTCGTTTTATACTTCTAGAAGCTGTTGGTATTGTTGAGATGTAAAATGTCCCACATCGACTAAATAGAGAAAAATATAGCTACATATAAAGGTAAGAGCGAAAACCAAACTGTTGGATTGGCCTTTTAGTATGGGGGGCCCAAACCTTCATATGTAGCCCATTAAATAAAACCGAACAGTATCGGAGCAGGGTGAGTTGGGATTGGCCATTGGTGTTAACTATCCATGTGTTCTTTTTGGTCCACATTCATTGATCCACATGTAGAGAGAAACAATGCATGTACATTAGATTGCTATAAAAACCTTGCAAGTATCAATTACATTAGATTGTTTTGCTAGTTCACTTTGCTGATCATACAGTTATGTAGTGATAATTATTATTTTCTGTTTTCTTGACTGGAGCACAGGCAAGTCGAGATTAATGCAACACATGAGTAAACTGCCACTATGATGGGTGAGAGTGTGAAACTGGTTGAATATAACCTTCCTCAGGTGCATATGCATTTTTTAATATAAAATTCAGCTTTAGCTTACTCTCAAAGTTCAATTGAAACTGTAATCTCTAGCTGAGGTGACTCTTTGTCTATATGTTTGTTAATGGCTGTTGTCATGAATTCACTAGTAATTTTCTACTGTCTAATATTTGTCTTTCTCTTGCATGATGTCAATGTTTCTTTTATTTGGAATGCTAATAATCTATCCCAATACATAAAATTTGGCAGTGCTTAAAAAAATTGTGCAATGTACTTCTGGCTGCAACTCTATTTAGTCCAAGAAGTTTGTGCATTAAGTGAAATGACATACCTATGTTACCGAAGTTTGATAAACAGGAATTAATAAATTGCATTCTTGACACTATTGTTATTCAGAGCATAATTTGCATGATACATGGTGTTAGATCTGGGTATCATCTATCATGAGTATCCATAGACATATTTTTCTCAGTGGAGATATAATGATCTTTTCTGACAGCGGGCATACTGCTCTAGTGCCCTTGTGTCTTTCTGATATGCTCTCTCTTTTTGTTTAGGTTGATGACGATGTTTCATTTTTTACTGGCTCAGAAGATGGAGTTGATCATTTTTTACTTGAACCTGACTGTACTAAAACTCTAGTTGATGATGGTCTCATTTTCAACACATTTCATCCAAACAATTGCTTCAATGTCAATAGATTTTCATTTGCTGCAGATTATGATCAGATAAAGATAGACAGTGGTAATAATCTGGTCAACCTGTAGTTGTATTCTTTTTATCTTCTTCTGCATGTAAATGTAATTTCTATTCTGAAAATCTAAATGGCTAAATGTGCACATAGGATTAATTATAGATGCAAATCAAGTCATTGACTTAAAATATGAGCATCTCTAGAGGAAGGGAAGTTTTAGTCTCGTGAATGTGTAAGGGTGTCTGGTATTTGTAACTGTTGACTATAATATGGATACTTGTAGCATTTTGTCATTACTGTACATTTTTTTTCTGCTATTCTTAAACCTTAACATAGAGAAGAGAGAGAAATAAGGCTTTTGAAAGAGTGATGATTTCTACATTCTAATTGCCCTTTTTTATGAACTTTCAACTTTTAACAAATTAAATCAATCTGTCCATAGATTCTAGATTGAGCATTTTCAATTTTATGGAGAAAATATGATTTTCTGATGCCTTGCTGTAATATTTTTGGCTGCAAAGAAGCCAAAAATCTCATTGTTTTTAAGTAAAGCATAGTCAATATTGTATGCTGACTTAATGATATGGTCCTACTCCTACTTAGCTTTTTGGAATTGAAATTCTCTGTATTTAACTTGTGTGTCTATTTTTATTGTGATGGGCATGACTTTTCTATTGTGTCTTTTTCCTTGATCTAGTGCTAAAGATTACTTCCATGGTTTTCTCTTTCAGATGCACTGGATTCTTATCTTACTTATGAATTAGAAGAAAATAAGGTAGAGGTATGCTTTTTTCACGTATTGTTATAACTTCTTTTGTTGCTTTTGAAATATTCCCCAACTCAAGTATACATTCATTTGAGGGTTACTTTTGTTTTTTATTTTTGGAACTTTTTCCACATCATTTTTTAAGGGCTGTAGCTGATCTACAACCTAAGGTGTCTCTGGTAGGCTTTGTGATCATCATACCAGCCTTCTTGGTCTGATCATACTTTATTTTCTGTGAATCACTCAGCAAAAATTGTTGTCTCCAGATATTTATTCTCTCACAATTTATTTACCTGTATTTGTAGTGTCTTGATGGATATTTGCAAGGAGTTGAGGAGGTTTTTCAAAAAAGCAACAGCCTCCAGGATAAACATGAAGATTGCAACCTCCAGGGTAAACATGAAGATAGCCTTTCAGGTAAGTCTCTTGAGATAATCCGGCAAAACATGTATAACATGTCAATTAATCTGTACATTTTCCTCTACTTATTCTTCCCTTTTCCCCCAGGTTCTTCCACTCAGAAAGTTCTAAAATTAGATAACGAGCCCTGGAAAGAATCCTGTTTAGAAATTGGGGGATATGATAGCTTCTACTCTGGTTTCAATGGAAGGGAGTGTGTTGCTGAGGCAGAAAACCTTTCTTCTGCAAGCGCTTCTGTGCTCGAATCTGCATATGCATATGATCACGGTCATCATTTGCAGGATCAGATGGCAGTACAAGAGCTGCACGAGGCATTCCATAGCATATCTGGTTATGAAACATTAGTAACTGACAAACAATGGTTGAAACAACACATACTATGTGGTTTACAGAATCATACTGAGTTGAACAATGGTTTAAACCTTTTGGACTGTTGTGTAACTTATAGCCAGAATGCAGGCAATAACCTATTCTCCTCTAGTGTTGAGTCCCCCAGAAGTGCTTCCTGCTCCTTCATTGGTGTATCAGATGATAAAAATGTCCCCGGAGGTGAGTGTGTGAAAAGGAAGCTTAGTAGTTGCGACTCTATGACCACGTCATCTTCTGATGTTAGCGGGATTCATAGTGATTCAGTTGATAGAGGTCATATTGAAGATACCATTGTTGCTCGAAAGAGATTGCGTAAGCCCACAAAGAGATACATCCAAGAATCTCTGGAACATGATTCAAGATGTAACATTAGAAAATGTGGGGTATCCTTCAAAAGTTCAAGGGATAAGGTTCTGCAAGTCAAATCTCACAAGCAGCCCTGCCAAAAGGGAACAAGAGCAACACAACTAGTCCACCAGGAGGAAACTTTTGAAGTGGCTTGCATTCAGGTTCCCTTTGGCCTCCCTATTGAAGAAGGAAACTTCAAGAAAAATATGTCCTCTTCGGTAAACATACTATATTTGCTTAATATTCCGCACAAAATTAGTTATATGTATGTGTGCTGAATGTGAAGATTAATGATTTGTAGTCCAGGTCTTGCTCATTTGGCCCCATCATGATTTTATCCTATTTTATTGTATGTTTAGTTGAGCTGTTTTTCTTTTATCTATGAAAGTAAATGTGGATGTCAGAGGACTTGTCCTCACTAGAAACATTGCCTATAGTTTACATGAAGCTTTTTTGTTTGAAAATTCTCGTTTACATGAAACTTTATCATGGATATTTATCCCTTCTTTCTGAGCATGAACTGTTTGGATCCTGGCTGTCTTTTTAGTATTAGAAGTCTCTTTCTGGATGTAGATTTTTTGGTCACTCTGAAATCTATTCCAGTGAGAGTGCACAGGGCAGTAGACAACCCTTCCTATTTTAAAGGAAACCCATTTGTTTCAAGCATGTAGCTGCTTTCTGGTGCGTCTCATGAATCCTTACCTGTCCTTGGAGTTCTCTGCCAAATATAAATGTTTCGCGATTTTGGGAGTATCATGGATCTTAAAGTGAAATGCTATTTTGATCAAATTTAGAATTTTGTCTGAATTATTTCCAGTATGCTATATATAAATTATGGATTTGGTTTTCTGTCAACCATATACTTGTCGTTTTCAAGTTCATAATCAATGACTATTTCAGGGTGATGATTCTGAAGACTGTAAGGACAACGAGCTTTCAGTTTCATATGAGAACTGTGAAACGGATTCCTTTCCAGTCGAGCCACAAGATGACTATGCCAAAAGGAGCTATACACTTAAAGCTGTGAAACAGAGGAAGAATCACAAGTCATGGACTCATACAGAGGTGATGAAGTTGATTGAAGGTATTTCTATTTATGGTGTTGGAAGATGGACTGAAATAAAGAGGCTGCTGTTTCCTTCATCTACACATCGCACTTCTGTAGATCTCAAGGTCGTTCATAACATGACTTATCTCTATGTCTTGGTTTTTATTCTGTATATTCAGATTGTAAAGCTCTTTCATCTATTTGGGGTTTCAGGACAAATGGCGAAATCTTTTGAAGGCTAGCTGCACTCAGATGCAGAGCAACAAAGAGGTTGGTTATGAATCG
Source organism: Erodium chrysanthum (assembly GCA_036897765.1). Classification (NCBI taxonomy): domain Eukaryota; kingdom Viridiplantae; phylum Streptophyta; class Magnoliopsida; order Geraniales; family Geraniaceae; genus Erodium; species Erodium chrysanthum. The sequence continues at coordinate 9,016 of JAYMSU010001647.1, forward strand.
TTCCTGTCATATTCTAGACAAATGTCTATTCCATTAATCTTAAACACAAAAGAGGGTTCTCACTTCCCATAACATGAACCCTGTGTTTTCGTTCTATAGTCAATTCTGATATTTGCTTCAATTACTCATTATTATCATTGGGACAAATTGGTACATGCAGGTAGACCAAGGGCGAAGACCAGCACATCAGGTGCCAAAGCACATTATCAATCGTGTGAGGGAATTAGCTGCTGCATATCCATATCCCAAGGAAGCCAAGCCTAAAGTCTTGTGCACTACGCCGGTCGTCTCTTCCTTTCCTGCCACCAGCAATGGTATTTTGATGCCCTTGCCAACTGGTGTTGGAGGGTAAGAAATATGCCACCAAGTAATTAGCAGAAGGGATTGAAGTTTTCATTGTCATAATATTTATTATAGCTGAATATGATTTTGTTGGAATGTCCTTAATACTTGACCTCAGATTCTCAATGTTAGAGACTGCCTGAATGTTCCCAATTCTTGATTTATTGAGATGGTTTTAGATACATAGGGAATGTAGGAGAACAATTATGGTATTGGCTGTTAGTTTAATAAATCATATTCGTAGTGATTAATTAATTGTAAGTTGCAGCTGAAATCAACTCCTGTCAGTTCATGCAGGATTATTCTATGCTTATTGAAAGAAAACGTTACCAGTAAAATATCCCAAATTCTAGATCGTTTTTGATCTCTTTCAGTTTTGTCCCAATCAGAACTGATCCTTAAAATATTACAAAGTTCACAACCAATCATTTAAACAAATAATTATATTCCAAAATCGGTATCAAAGTATGAAATATTGCACAAATAAAGAAAGAGTCAGGCAGCCGCCGGGAATATTTCCAACTCATCTGGGAGCCAAAGAAACTGATATGCCTGTCGGAACCTTAAGATTGTCCGACCAAATCCTGGAATCAAGGTAAAGCTTAGAGACCTTGCCTGCCACGCGTCGCATGTTTGGTCGTTTATCTGGGTCCACG
>JAYMSU010001648.1:0-10012 GCA_036897765.1 Erodium chrysanthum
GTACCATCTTGGCCCAAATAAAGCCCAGAGATACCTTTTCAACCGAACAACCATTTTTCTATTTGTCAAATCAGAAAACATATTGGTACCTTCCTGGCCCAATTAAAGCCCAGAGAGCCCTTCTCAACGGAACAACCACTTTTCTTTTTTAATTGTTAAATCAGAAAACATATTTTTTTGTCCATTTGTTTCTCGAGCTATAGATCTATGAACAAGTCTCTATGAGGATGAAGAAATGTCTTGAGAAAACCAAACAGATAATGCTGGAATCCAGTAGTTTTGGTTGGTCCTCCTAGGGGAGGAGGTGGATAGGAATAGATTATGTGTCAATTAAATTTTACCAATTTATTTGCTGATAAAAAACAGATAATGTTGGTCATGAATGTATATATTTTTGAATAATAATAGTATATGAGTTGAAGCTACAAGTAAAAGCAGCTTCAGATTGAAGAAGGTTCGATAGCTGTACAACAATGGCCTTGAAACATCACTATTTGTTGTGCTATGGGCCAAGATTAAGAGAACTCAGTTCAATATAAACCTGTAGCTTCAGATTCTTCACAAGGAAAACTGTCTTAGGTAGTAATATGTGACCTTTTCTTGGAGTTTGTATGCAGCAAATGAGCTTCATCTACTTGCAGAAATTAAATGGTGTCATCAATTACAAGGCTTCCTCTAGGGGGTACAATTATATTGGTTTGTAGTCTCAGCGGATCCCCAATCTCCTGCAGCACTTGAATAGGTAAATAAGATTGCAAAGACCGATAATAAAGACACGTACAACTACCCGACATGGTTGGGCATACCTCATACTCAAATGGGAACCACCTTCAGTGATACCCTCATCACCCCCAAACTGAATCTGCTTTCCTCCAATCACAGAGCACTTTTCTTTGACTAAATGTACCGCCTTGTGTTCTTGTTGAAAAGATTGGAATCTATTTTCTTTTGGGCCCTTATACCAGAAAACATATTAATCAGGATATTACTAAAACAAAACAAATTAAAACGATAAATGCATACAATATCCATTTCACAAGTTACAAAGAAGGAAACCTTAGTACAGGGGGTTTTAGGCAATTTCAATTGGGATTCTTTGTTTGGCTGGAGTCCAGGTGTCAACGAAAGCTAGTTAAACCATATAAAAAGAACAAGCAATCAGAATCTTCAATGACATGTAAAGCAAGAGGAAAGGGGGGGAAATGGTACTGTTATGTGTATATATAAATCAAGGGTTACCTTGCTGAAAAGGTCTACTGGTGGATTATGCTGAGTCCTCTTTTGTGAATGGAAATTAAATTCCTGTATACAATTCAAGATATGATATTATTCAGGACAGTTAAACAAAAGATCTGAGGGCAGAATTACAAGAACAGGTGAGAAGGTAAAAATACCATTGGAACTGTAGTTTCACGCTTGATATTCCGGAAAACACCTATATCTCCTTTACTTGACAGTATCTGTGTTGACACAAGAAAATAATCCACAATACGTAAGACAGTGGGCAACGAATATGATACTCGAGCAATGACCACACTAATAAGTAATAATGCATAACATGGTAACAAACACGAAACTCAAGCAAACAATCTACACTAATGACTCAAACCTTCATTACCTTCTTATTAAGAGGGCGTGCTTTGAAGTTGTGCATATTTTCACACGCATCTTGTTTTGAAGCATCTAATGTACTTGGCCTGTGCAATGCAGTAGCAATTGAAAAGTTAAGGACCAATGGAGATGAAGCAAATTCCTTTCGAAATTCATTTTATAACTCATTCACTTTTGAATTACACGGCAAACTGAAACTGAAATAGACTCATTCACTGAATTTCACCACTCAATCCAACTATCTCTACCAATATACCCGTCAGCAATTTCTAAAACATAGCATTCTCCTTTGAAAGATAGATGCTAGTGGAAGATGCAATATAAAATGCATAGCGCGCAAAATAGTATATATATAATGAATAAAAACGCTAGACAAACAATCAAATTAAGTGAAGAGTACTTGGGTTGATGGAGAAAGTTCACAATATGTTACCTTCTGTTGGCATTCTCAGCAACTGTACTAGCCTTGTTCAGACCCAAACCCTGCAATGGCAATATTTCAATTTTCCAGAAGTGTTCATGAAATGTATGTAGTTGACAAAAGATTGTAGTGTTGCTGTCCATAAAAGATGGCTTAAAATCTTTAGAACAGATGAAAAAAAATACTGAAATAACAATGTTAAGCATTAACCTTCTCGAAATCATTCCGATGAAGTGAGGATAATGGAACAGGAGCAGATGTATGTTGCATGGCTCGTTCTGCGGTCTTCAAGTGGAAAACCTGAGAATTTATTGCACAAAGAGACTATAAGCTCGGGCCAGTATAAAAGAAAATTTCTTGCAAGAGGGTTTTCCCCATGAAATAAGTATAAGAACTTACTTGAAATTCTGGCAATCTTGGAGTGCTCTTCTTTGGGAGTGGCAACGAAGGAGCCTCGAGAATCTGTTAATCCAAAATTTGAAATGTGAGAAGATAAAATAACACACGAGCCACTTGTGAACCATACTTTATTCCTACTAACTGCAAATACCAACTTTTCTGTTCAATGGGCGAGCTTTGAATTTACGCGTGGCTGCTCTCACTTCTTCTACTTCTGTATTGTTATTGGGCCTGAACTCAGAAAAATAGTGTTGAGTGTAACATTTAGACATTCACTTCTTCCTACCTCAAGTTACAAGTAAAACAAAAAAGAAAACAACCAATACCTTGCCCTATGAGCCCTCTGTGCTGTTTCAAAGTCTGGCTCTCTTGGGATTGTAAGTTTCAGCCTCCCGTGTGTTAAGTTTCCATCCAGAGGTCCTTCCTATAAGAAGTATTAAGATGTCATCGACAATTATGATCAGGGACCCCATCAAACAAAATGAAAATTCATGATGAAATAATATGGTATAGAAAACATGTATTCAACCCAATGGGAGATGCAGTAATATACCTTTCTAGGCACCTTATGCACCAAAGTAGTTGGCTGCTTCATATCAGCAAGCTGCTACAAAGAACAAAAAGAGTTGAGCCAAGATTGAAGATACGAGATAAATTTAATATCGATCAGAGATAGAAGTCTCCCAGCAATACCATAAAACACAGAGACACTTTCCAATGCCACCTTGAAAATAACAGAAAACCAAATATTACAACAAATTTACTGACCTTACGAAGGTGTCCTCCATCAAGTTTCTGCCTTTTGGCCGCTTGACTTTCAACCACAGAAGAGTTACATGAGCTTTTTTGATTATTTTGACCAAATGGCATTTGGAATCTGATAGAAAAGAGCTATAAATTATTAGAACTCGACATTGATGGCATAGGAAAAAAAAGATGGTTTGGTAGACCAAAAGAGACATTATTCGTTATGAAAAGTCAATATCAACTTTCATTGTGAAAGGGGCATGGCCCAAGTGTTATAGAAGAGTCACTAATAAACTACAACTGATTCAGATAGTGAGAATGGAATTGTACTGATAATACCTCGAAGCACCACCTTGATGGGATACATTTTGCTTGGCCAACTGACTTGATGTAGGTTTCATCAAGGTTGAGCTCCTTGGGAAAAGCTTTTTTCCATGGGGCTTACTATTAGTATTAAGGCAATTGCCTGTCACTTGATGGGTTATTCCTGCAGAGAAGTGGTCAACCACATTTTTAATGTTGGCAGAAATACTTGAATAAAGGGAAAATGTTGGTTCGACAGACATATACAACATGAATAATGGAGAGCAAACTCATCCAAAAAATATGGAAAATAAATAAATTTTAGAGTTCCAAAATATAAAAGATGAAAGCATGTTTTAGTTTTGTGAACTGGAAAGCTTTATATGAAAGAAAACTTGTAGAATGGAATAAATAATTCTTAATCTGAGCACAAGTTTCAACTTTGATAAGCATATGGAAACAAACTAATCACCTGTCATCAAGTTTTGGGCTTGATTATGATTTTCTTGCAGTTTACCACTCCATAAGTTGGTAAATATTCCTCCACCCTTCCCTATACAACCTAGAGATAACATAACACAACATATCAGTGTTGGGAGTTCAGAAGAAGCAAATAACTCCAACAAAAGCCTTTGTGGGAATCCAACTTTTGCATACAGAACTAACAGGTTGTCATAGATGTATAAAGTGCATAAAAGATATTTGCTATATCAACACCTACCTATTGAATTATATCTATAAGCATTATGCAAAAACACCTACCGATAAAGACTCGGAGAATTCCTATAGAGATCCAAAACAACTCTTACATTACAGGCAAACGGAAAAAACCTATAAGATGTAAACTAACAACTTAGGGCTCACACCTCAAGGGGTGAGATTTGAATGTAATGTAAGAGTCATTGTGAGACCAAGGTCGTGGAAAAGTTAGTGCTAAGGGTGGATCACAGTGAAATGAAGTTAAATTACAGAGATCAAGCTTAATAAAGATAACTAACACAGCATACAGTATAATCATGCTCTGCCATACCTCTGTTAATATCCGAGGCCAAAGATCCAGGCCCAGCACCAACATCTGAGTCATTGTTGTGCAAGGAAGCAGTGTTCTCCTGAATGCTTGGTTTTGGGGAGGTATTAACATTTTCCTTGAGAATGTCCTCGTTCATAACCATTTTTGCCACAAAAGCTGAGATTGAAAACATAAAGAAAGATACATTTAAAACCTGAAATTTTCACTTCAACATATCAGTAATGACCAATATAAGAACACAATGATCCTACCGAGGAACTCAATGTCATCACACGAAAAAAAATCAGATAGGGACAAATTATTCAAAAAAAAATCAGTAGTATTTGAAGCTCAAATCAATAGAAAATGGAAAAAATGACAACAAAATTTAAGAAATTGGTTCATGTGACAAACATTAGGGCTAGAGAGGCTCAAAAATCAGCTAAACGAAGCTCACTATCAGTACTAATCTGTTAGCAACGAGAAGGTACCAGAACCAAATAGAGGCCTAAAATATGCGATTTCGTTAGAAGATAGAAGAGATGTTAGGGCTCATAGTCCGAAATGCTTACGAGAAGGCGGATAGCTATCGGCAGATTGGAACCAGAGCTCAGCTCCACGCGCCTCCGCGGGCGACTCCGCACGAGTGAAATCGAAGAAGCGAGCTGCGTCGAACTCGTAATCAAGGTCGACTTCGTGAGCCTCAAACACTTCGATCTCCATATCCTCCTCCATCTCCGCCTCTCCCTCTCTCTCCGACCTTCTCTCTCTACAATGGCGTGTCCTTAGCTTCACGTGAAAACGCCAGAACACTCCACCATTGTCACTGAACTATCCCTCTCAATTCTCTCGGAATCGAATCTCTTCTGGCACTCGCCTCAGAAGCTCTGCGCCTGATCGATTGAAGCCCTAATCTTAGGAATGCGGGTCGGGTTTTTGTATCAGAGAAACGACGCAGATTTCCTTGTGCGTACTGTAGCGTTCAAGCTTTTTGGCACAGACAGTGAGAGGATGTTGATATAGAGCTCACCGTACAAGCACGAATTACACGAGGTACAACCACGCGAAGCAGCACCCGGGTCTCCTCTTATAACCGGAGGTCAGTTACTCATCTAAAATTTGAATTTTAAGACAAATAAAATAATCAGAAAACAGTCTTATTTAATGAAATCTCATGACGAAAGTACCCCTCGAGTAAAGCAAAACGACGGGTATGATTTGAAATGGCAGCGAGACGTTGAGGGGCAATTTGGGGAAAGGCGAGAGACTGTCTGGTCTGTACCGGGAGGGGCAATGTTATGGGAGAACGGGCTTCGGTTTCGGATGGCGAAATATTGTCTGGGTTACCGTAATTCTGAAATTTCGGCGCTCGTCGAGCTTGCCCTCAGAACTCCAAATATTTACGAGAATGCCCCTAACGGTTTTATTCCCTTGAAGCATGTGGGGGCCGATCCAGAGAATTCAAAAATCGGAAGGGTATAAAGAGAATTTCGCATATAAAACAAAGGAAAACTATAGGGGGGACATTGACATTCACCTAAATTTCTGATTATGGCATTGACTTATCCAAGGTCTGTGACACGTGTTCCAACAGTTAACAAGCATACTTAATTACGAAAATTAGATGTAAGAAATTGAGATTTGAGCCGTTAATTCAAAACGCATCTATGCAATTCGATATTTACGGTGTTGCCACTGATAGTCATAAGAATTAGAGGTAGTAATGATTGTGAACTTTAAGGAGCATAAATGGGCAATGACTATTTTTGTTACATAAGAGAAACCCAAGTATGGTCGAACTGGAAAGAGAAAAGGTGCAGAAATTGTCTTACTATGTATTGAACACAAGATGTGGACCACAGGTATTTGTCTTGAAGAAATTTGAAATGTGAGAGGTCATCTCTCTCATACAAAAGAAGGGAGCCAAAACTTGAAATGTGATCAAGGAAATGGACAGTTAAGTGGATGTGATGTGACAATAACAGTGTGGGTGGGGTTAAGTGAAAACATTATTAGAGGAGTAATTACTGGGTGGTGGTGATGCACCAAACAGTGAGAAGGCACATTGAAGGACAGTCACAAAGAAATGTCAACTGTTGAGTGTGAGAGGCAGAGAAGAGTTGGGTGATTGCCATTTCCGGAGGGGTTTGTGAATGTGTAGTGTAGGCATTTAGTTGAGTTGGTGAGGACAGTGTCTATTTCTCAATAATGCCTGAGAATCCAATGCAACCCACCACTTTGGCCCACACACCTACAGCTCTTCTGCGGATGCAGAGAATGGGCCCATAGTCTTTAATTTTTATCCATTTTATATCATGGTTGATTATAACAGTTTGGATCGAGTTAACAAATTGTCTGGGTGGTGTAGTCGGTTATCACGCTAGTCTCACACACTAGAGGTCCCCGGTTCGAACCCGGCCTCAGACATTTTTTTTGTTTGGGTTGAGTTTTGCTAGGCCATGTCTTTTTATTGGACCATTTTGTACATATATTTTCTTGTGCATGTAACAGGGTATTGGGCCTTTGGCCCAGTCATAGTCACTGACTTGAAATGACTCTGGGGAGCAGGTGTAGTAAGTTTTGTGGGTAGCAGTTGATGACATGTACTGGGTCTATCTTATGATCATTGCAAGATTCACACTCCATCATGGATCTGGGATGATGAAAAGGATACATGATTGATATCTGATTCTGCATCATAGATGTGTGGAGGTGATCTCATCTTACCAGTTCATCTTCAGCTTCAACCTCTTGTTCAACAAACTCTTCCTAAAGGTTTCTTTGTCACAAAGAATTTGAATATACTAAAGATACAGATTGAATGTGGAAGCAAGACAAAAGGGTTGGTTTTATTCTGAAAATTACAGGTATCAAGAACAAATGCCAATTGTGACCTCAAAATGAATGAAGAAAAAAAAGAATGGCCTTTTCTTTTTACACAGCTAGACTACACTAACTGTAACATAATAAAACCTGAGGTGGTCCAAAAGTAAGGAACCTTAATGACTTGTACAACTATGATTCCTGTCCTGATCTTATGGACTCAAGAACCTGAACAACCTCAGCCATGCTTGGTCTCCTTGAAGGCACTTCAGATGTACAAATCAACCCCAACTTCATCACCTGAATCAGCTCATTCTCTGCAAAACCCCTCAACCTCGTATCAAAGCAACCAGAAGCACTCCCACTCTCCAGCAACACCCTCACATATTCACACAATATCACCACCTCATTCCCACAAGGACTCTCCACTGGCTTCCTTCCCGTAACCAGCTCCAACAGAATGACCCCAAAGCTATAAACGTCACATTTCTCACTGAGTCTCAGACTCTGAGCAAGTTCAGGCGCAACATACCCAACAGATGTATGAAACTTTGTTAACCCATAATTATCCAAAATGGGAAGCAATTTCCCTAACCCATAATCAGATAACTTGGCCTCATAGTTCTCATCTAGGAGTATGTTGGTGGATTTGACATTGAGATGAATTATTGGAGGTTTACAATCATGGTGAAGGTATGCAAGTGCTCTTGCTGTTCCAAGAGCAATTTGAAACCTCCTAGACCAGTGAAGCTCACTATTGCCTGCACTGGTGCTTGTGCCAGGATAGTTAAGCCCATGTAGATTATCAAACAGATTGCCATTAGCAACAAATTCCGATAGAATCAACTGCATTGAAGTGGACCAGTAGTAACCTTGAAAAGCAACCAGGTTCTGGTGTCTTATGTTTCCAAGCCTACCAATTTCTTGCTCAAACTCATCTTGGCTTCTAAACCTTCCCAAAGTCTCAAGCTTCTTCACTGCAATGGAGATCCCACCTTCAAAGTTAGTTTTGTAGACTGTACCAATTGACCCACCACCTATCATACAATCCTTATCAAGCAAGGCTTTAGTACCGGACTCCCAGTCTTCATACTTTGAGGGCAGACTTTTGCTGAAGAGCACGAGCTTCCCAATTATGACGTTTGATTCTGTTGATCCAGGTGGCGTGCTCTCAAACACCATTTCCACTTCATCTTTCTTCCTCTTCTTTCGAGCCCTCATGTTCATAATGGTTACAAGGCAAACCCCAGTAAGGATCACAGCTGCAGCAACAATTGCAACAATGGCTGAAACACTGAGCAGCTTGGTTTTGCCAGATACTGAACCACTGCCACCGCCATTCCCCGAGCATGACGCTAGAGGAGTACCACAGAGCCCGGGGTTGTTGAAAAATGCAGATGGGCCAAAACCTTGGAGGTTTGGGGTTGAAGGAATGGTGCCTGATAGGTTGTTGAAGGACACATTGAAATGTGTTAACAGGGTCAGGTTTCCAAGGGAAGGAGGGATTGGCCCGGTAAGAGAGTTTTGTGACAGATCAAATATCTGGAGCTTGGATAAGTTTCCCAGACTAGAAGGTATGCTTCCATTGAGACGGTTCTGATGCACATCAAGAACTTCCAGATATGTCATGTTGTATAAAGTCTGGGGAATCTCTCCCTCTAATGCATTACCAGAAACATCTCTACAAGCAAATGATCAAGATCAATTCTCAAATTTGATTCAATGAATGAAAGGATAATGTAAATATGTATTTATAGGTACTCACATCTCAAGGAGAAACCTGCAATTGCTAATATCACCGGGAATTGGACCGACCAGACCGAGATTGCTCAAATCCAGAACTTGGAGAAGCTCAATGCTCCCAAATGCAGCTGGTATTGTGCCCCCAATTGAGTTATTGCTTAGTCTGATCACCAAAAGGCTCTTCAAATCCGCAAGTTCAGCTGGGATGCTCCCATTCAACCTGTTAAACCCCAAATCCAAAACCTCAAGGCTTGTGCATTTTGTGATGCTCAGAGGAATCTCTCCATCCAAACTGTTCCCAGAAAGATCGAATTTTTCGAGTCTCTCACTACAGGTTGCTATCTCAGGAATCTCCCCAATAAACCCATTATTGGATACATTAAAGTAGCTAATATTTTTCAATCCAAGAACCCCAAATGGAACAAACCCAGTGAACAAATTGCTACCAAGATCCAAAAGCTCCAAGTTTTGGCATTTCGAAATCGGTTCCTCCACAGTCCCTGCCAACGCATTGCTCCTCAGAGACAGGTAATTCAATCTGGAGATATTGCAAATTGTGGAGGGAATGTCACCACTGAGACTGTTGGAAGAGAAATCGAAACCTTCAAGCTCGGTACAATTCGCCATGGAAGCAGGAATAGAGCCCGTGAGGTTGTTGTGAGATAGGGAGACGAACTTGGTCTTGTAGCAATGGCTGAACAATCTCTCCGGGATCTCTCCGGAGTAAGCATTTCTCGACAAATCCAGTAGCCGAAGGTTGGGCAAATCGCCGAGAAAATCAGGGATCGGCCCAGACATCGCATTGGTGCTGACATTTATCTTCCACAGCGTCTGCAATTCTGCGAATTCCGGCGGAATGTTGCCGGTGAATCGATTCCCGAAGAATGTGAAAACCCTCACAGACTTGAGCCCCGAGAGCGCCGACGGCAACACTCCGGCGAGGCTGGTGTTCCATA
>JAYMSU010001649.1:0-10011 GCA_036897765.1 Erodium chrysanthum
AGTTTTCTTCCGAGGCAAACCTCCACCACCATTTGGCTAGTAGAGCTGAGTTCATAGTAAAGATTGAATGAATGCCCAGTCCCCCATGAGCTTTAGATAGACACAAAGCTCCAACCAATTGTGCACAAAACTTTAGATAGATAGGGATTGAGGAAAGAGTTGACCTGAGACAGATGCGGCCTCCCATAGATAAAAGTTTGGCCTTCTTTATGTAACTGTCAATGACCGGTTCCCATGTGCTAATATATCTGGGGTTAGCCCCCAATTTAAAACCCTAGTATGGGATGGGCAGATAGCTCACTTAACCACTAATGCAGTTAGCCAACTCATTTGAGGAAAACCGATTAGGATTTAGCAGAATAAGGGTGGACTTGGAGTAATTTACTAGCAAACTCTTTCTTTTAGGATGGCACAAGTCTCTAGACTGATATTCCCAATAATGTCTGGTACTTTTCGTCTGTGGCCGGCCGGTTTCGGGAAATAAAGGAGTCAACGAGGTTCATTGTGGGAAAGAATAAGAGTCAAACGGTATTTCGTAAAATACAGACATAGTTTTACTCTTTCCGGTATTAGAAGGCCATGCCTTGTTTCTGGAGTTGCCAAATTCTACTTTGTGACCACACAACTTTGGCTACTTAACAATATTTTAGTTTCATTGACAAATTATGATTTTGCTTTTTTTTAAAGACAAAACAATTAGGGTACGGCACAAAAATTATAAGTTGGAGAAAATACAAAACTTAATCACGGTAAGTTGATGCAATTTCAGTTGTCAGCAGTTTGAGCCATTGAAAACAATAACATTTGAGCATTGAGAAGCACAGGAGAACCTTTCTTAGTTTTCTCCACAATTTGCTTTATCAATAGCCTCTCACTCTCTTCATCATAATCACTCCCTTCATCTCCACCCTCATTATATTCTTCAACCCTTGACACAGCCTCTTCCTCTGGATGGTTGTAATCAACTCCTGATGGTGACTCATCTGAGTGACTCATCTTCATTAGCTCTTCGTACGCCTCGTTGTAGGCATCTAAAGCTTCCCCTGAAATATTCATTACTAGAGGTTGGACCGAGGAGATGCACTCTGTTTGTTTACTGTTTGAGAACTCTCTCCAGGAACTGTTACCATCTGATTCCATGAGCTTCATCTTCCTCCGGCTGCTCTGCAGCGCTGCCTCAAGCTCCTCTACACGTTCTTCTAGTCTTGCCTCAATGACTTCATACAACCGCAAGCTCAGTTCACGTGGAGAAACTGCATAATTTGCAGACTGACTCGTGCCTGTGCTGCTTGCATCTCCATCCAAATCAACACCTTGCCTACCCACCATGTCCACTCTCAATTCACCCTGAGCAAAGTCAGCTACAAAGTCTGGGTCAATCTGCACAGTGAAAACAAGTAAATATATGATCCTTACAACTATTTACAGGGCACTAAATTCTAATGTGGTGATGAAGCAAGCCTTCTTTACCATGCAAATGAATTTTAACATGGACTTAGCTGACCTAGCTGGTAAAAGGACCAATAGGGCTGGGACTCGATCTGACCTACATTAGGGTTTGGTGTATAGCCTCCATTTGATCAAAGAAAGAGAAACAGTTTTATTCATTAAAAAGATCATTTGCCTTGAAACTGCTCTAGAGTTTTGAATCCAACAGCTGTCAACTTAAACCATATGAGTCAAATACTGTGACGATACTTCAAACTAAACCACATCAGTAGCAAGGCAGAAACAGAATGACAAGATTAAAGAGTTTAGATGACAGGGATTGTCGCTTTAATTTAATGGGATGGAAACTAAGCAAGGGTTTGTCCACCTTTTGGTAACATGGACAGAACCAGAATGTGGAGTGTGAAAGAACTGAAAGAAACATGAATAGGTGTCAATTTAAATGAATATTGTGGGGGGGAAGAAACATGAAACTAATTCTCATCCAAACTTCTCAGATCTAAATTTGATCCTCACAAAATAATTTAGGAACCTTGTAAGTTTTAGAAGAAATATAGTTTTAAGGGAAAGTAAAAAAAAAAAATGTTGTAGTTCATGCACTATTTCAAATCTGTCCGGTCTAGAGCCTAACGAAATTGTATTTAGAAACAACCTTTTGCAGGTCCAAATAAGTAAAAAAAAATAGAGACAATGACACTCAAGATTAACTTCAATGGAAGGGATAGAAATGAACGCTAACTTGAGGGTGTACAACTCATGAGGGCAACCCCACATTAAAGAGTATACTGTATTAGATATATATGTTCAAGAACTCAATTCTTATCATGCCAGTCTTCAGCAAAAAGATCTCTACAGAATATGGTTGAAGACATACAGACGGTTGTCCTGTTGTTCATTAGAGTATAGTAACATCTATCGAACACCAGGTTCTGTTTGTAACATGAAATAGAAGTAACTCAACTTTCTACTTCCTTGGAAAAGGAATATAGCATAACAAAAGAATGGATTAGGAGATTATAATAAGAACCACAATCACACAACTGTCATGATTTTCAGTGTCTGACTGTTTGAAAATCTCAAAATCTTAGCAGATAGGTTAAATCAAATTTCAGGTTACACATTGGAAACTATCAAACACTACTTACGACTTCAGGCAATCCTTATGATACATAAATTGCAGTTACCTCAACATGATCAGATAGCCTTCTCTGGACACTAGATGTATCTACATGAAGTCCCAGCCTCTCCAGTTCAGCTTCAAGCTCTGCCTCAATTCTACTCATAGAATCTGAACGTTCTTCATCCTTCTGTCCATTTTTCACTCTTCTATCTAAAGGAAAGTCATAGTTATCTGGTGATTCAAACTTCTCAGTTGCTAGCTCCTTCACAGTCACTAAATCTTTCATATCAAGTTCCTCTCGGAGATCTTGAACCAAGTTCTCAGTTTGCTTCAACAATTCCTTCATCTTGTCTACATCCTTTCTGTTTGTCATGACCGAAGATATTATGCCAATACAAATCCCAAGACAGAAAGGAAGCATCCCATCTGTTGAACCTGAAAAGTATGAAATTGTCAAAACATGCAGTCGTACAATTACTTAAACATTAGTCATGAAACAAATGAAGTGAGTTTCAAACAAAAGATATTTTACTACTTCATTCATTGTTCACTTTGCATCCCCTTGGGGAGGGCCGAAACGAAAATTAGAACTGAAACCTAGAAATGGACGTGATTCAGAAATGTATATTGCAGGACAGACTCAATATTGAATCCTAAACCCCAAAATAATTAAACTTGGAAGTTGAATTTTAGAATATCTAACTAAGCAGTAGAAGTGGTGCCTGATAATACATTGGGGATCAATGAAACTATAGGATGAATAGTAATATCTTAACAAAACTCTATATAAGCACCCAAGAAATGAGAATTACCGTCTAGAGTTTGGTTGGTAGAATTGTTTAATTTTCTGGCCTGCTCCTTTCTTGTTTCAGGTTTCATGTCATGAGAGAATTTCAAAGAGCTAATATCTGGAAGCAAGGGAACCCCAAACACGGTGTCACTACTTTCTGAAGGGGCTCCCATATGGAGCTTCCTCTCAGAGTTAACGATGTCACTAAAATAAGTACCCCTTGCTCTGCTGATTACTTGACTTCCATTAGTGACAAGCAATGGCTTCAAAGGTAATGGATGGGAAGTAAGCACATACTCTTCCATTTTGGTACGCTCCTTGTACAACTGAGCTAAGAAACAACTTTGACTTTCTATGGAATTTCGAGGCTTACCAAAATGATGGGGTAAATATTTATATCTAAGAGAGGTTCTGGTCTTTGTGAAATTATATGTGACCACTTCTCTCACAGAATGATCAAGTAACGAATTGGTAAGACAATCACAAGCATTACCACTCTCTGGGTTATATGTATCATATTCACTTGTTGAGAACACCAATGGCATACTTGACTCAGAAAGTACATTGCAATCCACATTGTTTGCTAGGACTTGCGGATCTTCACTAGAAGCCCTATCTAGCACTGAAGTGTGGCACATTGGGGGTATGTCTACAAATTTCCCATCCCCTCTATCCAAGTTAACATCCTTCTTCTTGCGTAAGGGACATCTAGGGGATTCAGGGTTCTGAAAATTAGAATCTAAGTTATCCTTATCCCTGGATACATTCTTCAAACATGTGGATAAATAGCCAGCACCAGCAAGGGCGGCGACCACCCAGAGATCCATTTATGCTCAGCAACAATGGGAAAGAATGTCCATGAATCTGAAATTGAGAGAAGGCCTCCCACTCCTTTTGGAGCTACAAAATGAAATAAACTTGCCTCTCACAATCCTCAATATCAAACTGACAGAGAAAAGGAGCTCCTATGTGCTCCCTGAGGAGTTTGTAACACAACACCTGCAGAAACGAACAAACTTGAATTGAATGAGAAACAAGAAACAAACAAGTGATGAATTGATAGCTACCCAGAAGACACATTATCAATCAAATATCAGATATCTAAACTCCACCCAAAATCTCAAACCCACCAACAAACTAAAAGATGCGCAAAACCCTTGAATGAGATGAACAAAGTTTATCGGTCTGTAGAAACAGAAGTACGTTCTCCGAATCTGACCTGCGAAGCGAAAACAAGAGAAGCTGAGCTCGCAAGATATTGGTTCCTCCGACTGTTGGTGTTGGATGAACCAATTTTGTATTCTCCACTAACAAGATTTATCGGTCTTAATATGAACCGATTTTATTTTTTCTATTTCTTATTTCTAGGGTTTTTATGCCTAGTAAAAATGTGTCATGTATTTTTTTATACAAACCAATAGTAATGGTTGTCTTGAATTTATTTTTCTGTTATATTTCATATCAATTTGTTTCAAAATAATTATTTTGTTCTTAGATTTTCAACAACAAAAAAATTAATAATTTTCTTCCACTTTGTCGTTTATATTGGTAAAGTTTCATAATCCACAAGCTCAATATAAATCATTGATAATTTATCTTAGGTCATCAAATTAAGAGAGGAGAAAATTCTGAAGGTTTAAGTACAAATTTTATCATTTTGAAACAAATTGATGTATAATATAAATACAAGTTTAAAACATTTTTTGTGATCATAAAAAAAGAAGGGCCTGATCTGTAAAAAGTAAATAATATATAGCACATTTTTACAATTATCGCTTAAAAGATTAAGAACAATCATATTTGTTTTAATTAAATTAGGAAGATTATATCTAGAAAAAATAATAAGAATTGAGTACAAGTAAGTTTAAATTGTGTTATGAGTATTGTTTTGTACAGATGTGGTTGAAGTTCGCTAATTTCAGTTATAGTAATTTTGTCTTTGTTTGGTTTCATCTATTTAGAGTTTGTGAGGTGTATAAACCCCAATTTATGTCCTTGGTTTTATTCCTTCATTTTGTTTCTCAACTATTTGAAATGTCTCAATTTAGTCTTCAAGAAGTGAACTTAAATTGTAAACGTAAAGTTTTGATTGAATTGGCCAATTTATTAAGGTAAGAAATAATTGTCAAAATGTAGGACATGGCTAGGGTTGGTAGAAAGGAGGACGCAGGTTCACCTAGGTTTAGGGAAGATGAAGAAAGAGGGGGTGCATCAGAAAATGAGAAAACATATATGCTCAAATCAATCCTTATTTCTGTAAATCTAGCATAACATGTTTCTTGCACTCTAACTTTGGGAATGAGTGAAGAAAGCAAGTGTCAATGCATCCAAAAACAATAAGTCTTCTATTCCAGGGAGTTGATAAGGTCTGTAAAACCAAAAACCAACCAATCAGCCTTGGCTGCAACAGGCTCCCGGAGTTGGACACCTGCATAGCAGACAAACAAGTCGGCACCTCCTGGTTGTCGGGCCTGACAAAGAGAGAGAGTAGCAGTTACTTTTTGTTCAACAGGATTATATGTGCTTTCCTAGGGCTTACTACTTTCACACCCATTTCCATATAGTTCACTTGATAACAAAAAAAACATCTGCTTTCATGTGGTTTAAGCCATTATAGCCCGCCCTATTTCGATTCCCATGTTGCAAAATGGGAATAGAAATGGATGATGAGAGGGAATGGGTATGAGCACATAGGGGTTTTAGAAGATTGTCTCTACTGATTTACACAAAAATAAGGAAATGGTTCCGCTTCCTGCACAAATATAGTCCAAACCGAACCCTAGAGGAATTTCCTTACCTCAAGATCAGTGGCCCCATCCCCTATCATGACCAGTGTCTTGTATTTATAAGCCTGACAAAAAGGTTCAGTCAGCACTCAGCACCATATTTAACAATGAAACATGTAACTGTGAAACTAACCTTCCTTATTTCTTGCACTGCAACGGCTTTTCCTCCACTCCTTGAAGTTGGCTCATTTGCATCAAACCCCTTAAATTCCCCATTGCTTTCAAACAGCAGTTGGTTTGCAAATATATTTGCAGGTGGAATTCCGAGAATAGATGCAACAGGCTTCAGATGAAAGGAAGTTAAATAGTTATTAACTACAACAACAATACTATTGGTGCAACTTAGTTAGAGCTGATATATTCTTAACAAAAACAACATAGAATACCAAATAGATGGAAAATAATAACTTTGAGTTACAGGTCCACTGTTATGAAAAACCGCAGGCCTCTAAAAAAAGTAACTTGGCACCATCAATATCAAGATCAACCAATTCAACTGTCTTGTTAGGTATAAAGTAAGCACAGTTCTCATAAAATAGAAAATATGATCATGTTCTCTTTATCTAATAGTTATTTGACTATTATAATCATCCTGGAAGTTTTCGAACTTGATTGGAAGCCTTCTCTCTTTTACTACTCAAAAACTGATCCTTGTTTTAGAAGAATGAGACATGGAATCAGAAATTTCCATGGCATAATGTTAACAGAGAAGACACTTATAGAGCTTCCTGTAAAAGTGCCCAACTAAGAAGAAAATGAGATATCTTCAACAGAATTTGGTGATGGTAGAAGAAGATTACACGTGGATATAGAAATGTTAATGATATTGAATGATTTTTCAAAGGCGAAATAGAATTAAATGTAGCAGAAAATAATGATAACCATTTGTTCTTGTATTCGAATACCAAATAGATATCTGATTCACAAAAGGCTAAGAGCAAAGCCCAGAGAGACTTGAGTAAAAAGGCATCCTTAGGATTGACACTTTGCAGGTGCTGAAGTAACCACATTGGAAGTGAGCGGAGTTTTAGGCGGCTTGATACACAGTTGGATGCCCCACCGAATAACTTGGCCTTTTAGTTGAACTGGTTATCTAACTATTAAGAATATGCAACATAAAGTACAGAACCATTTCAGCTGAGTTTAAGTGTGTAACTATAACTGAATGATATTCGGTGTGTGTTTTTTTTCATGCGAGGATCTGGAAACAACTTCTGCCTGAGCTTTCTCAAGAGAATTATTTATTGCATCAGATGATATTCACCGATGTTAAAAAAACGACTTATAGGAGGAAGGTGATTTCTGCATTTAGCAGTCTTATCTTAGAACCTCGCAATAATTTGATACGATTGGAAACCTAAGACTATATAGTATCTACATTATAACATTCTGCATCCCATGTGATACATTGTCACCAACTTACCAAGGTTTATGCCAGATTAATTGTAAATGTAAAGTTCACTTCCTGATATGACAAATAATAATAGTATATGTGGACGTAGTAGCTTACGTTGATCATTTGACGAAAGCCTCCAGAGATCAAATAAACATCCGTATTATTTGCCTTTAGCTTCTTGACTAACTCATCCATGCCGGGTGAAATTCTACACATTAAACAGCAGAGATGTGAAACTATTTAGGATGTAAAATAGACTGTAGAAACATTTGGCAGTCATTAAATCATAAGGTGAGATACTCGCTACTATATGCATGTATAATAAACAAAAAGCAAGATGGTTGGTGACTCATCATATGCACGTACTTTGTCCAACGTATTCCAATCAACAGAGGTGGCTATTCCCAAAACCATACTCTACAAATTTTAGCCCTGGCACTTGAAATTTTTGTGTTTTGAGCAACCATACTTGCTGTTTAAACCACGATAGACATAGTACTTACAGTTACAAATCTGCCTGACACAAAAACTAAATGATTGATGTACCAGATTAAAAGAATAGTTAGAGACTTGTAGATTTGTTTAATTGTTACTACTGGCATTATAACCAAAAACAATGTTACCTGTCAAAACAACAGCTAAAGCCTGTTAAAAAATCAACCAGAAATTCAAATAAAGAAATTGCTGGTACAAAATAAACTTTATTGGTATCAGTAGGCCAACAAGCATTACATATAAGGTATACCACAAATAAAGATTCAGTACTCCAGGAAAATTGCCAAGGAAAAAGTTTACAGCATCATGACCTCATAGTTATACCAATTCACATGTAAAATAGAAGTTATACCTTCTTATTCAATTGTCAGAGATCCAAAACAAACAAACACTATGAGAAAAAGCAATTTTTTATCTGCCATAACAGAAACCCCACATAACTTTTTTTCTTCATAATTTCATATACAATGAAGATTTGCTTTCACGGAATTTGGAAAATTCGTATGTAGAAAGATGAATCAAGGAGTATAAGATTCATTCTACCATCCTATTATGTTCTTGTGTAATTATTTCCTTTTAAACTGCCATCTTGATCTTTTCGTCAAGTACTAAAACATGCACAACACCTGCTAAGCGCGGACACACACAAAAAAACATATTGTCAACATAAAAGCCTTCATACCTAGGGGGATTTTTCTGAAGAAATTCATGGACTTGGGATGAGGACGGATTGAACAATGAAAGTCTGGCAGCCAAAGCCTCTTCAAAGGGCACAGAACCACCCATTGCTCTGGCAAAATACAACAGTGAGATCTAACAGGAAAAAAAAGAAAGAAAAGATGAGTTAAGTATTTCCAATGGATGATGACATTCAACCTGGCAGTCCATTCTGCTACAGCCTTCCCAGCTCCACAATATTCCGCGAGTTCATCGATGCCCTCGTCCACACACACTGTGCTATCAACATCAAAGCAAACCGCATCTGCTTTTCTCCAGAGGTCGAGAACCTCTGAAAAAATTCCAATCAAGCCCGCGAGCAGCAATATGAAGTTAGTTAGACAAATGGAATATAAGGAACATTTACAAGTAGTAAAATTGAATCGATAACAAGTAAAATCTCCAAGAGTTTGGCAAAATTGTACATGTAACATGCTAGAACAAGGTTATATGCAACTTCAATGAAGAAGAATTCCAACCTTTGGAAGGTGATTTGTTGTTAAAACGGGCCAACATGGAGGATTCTAATGGCTTCACAGAAGCAGCAATTGAGGTGGATGATTTAGGATGCTTCAGCGCACGTCCATAAAATCTTCCCTTCAACTGTATGGAAAAGGTACGAGTCTGATGCTGTCCACAATGAGCAGGAACAGGAACACGAACAGGAACAATTTGTGATTTGACCAATCCTTCCATCTAATTATCTGCTACCAAATACCACATACTTGAGCTCTATCACACTCACCAAAATTAACACACCCATGCAAAATAAAATCTACATGCAATTTGGTTCCACAAAGATATCTTCAGAATGAATCCGGACGGGAAAAAGCTGCTAATCAAATGTATACGAGAATCACAAATCTTAAATCAGAAACTAACTGGAAAATACAAATGAAAATTACCCTGATTTGCGGAATAGACTGACAATTTTCAATGTGCCTGTGCCTTGTGGATTTCCAGATCTGCGTTTTGATTTATTTAGTGAGAGCTACTCACTCTTCTGTTCACCAACCTTTTTGGACCAATTACAAAATAGCCCTTTCAACCGCAGCCAAACACCCAACGATTCACATTCTGTCATGTATCACACTAAAAAACAGTATTGGTGCGTGTTCAATTCACGCCTGCGTCAGGTAGGGGTTTCATATAAATCCGGAAAACTGTTAACTGACGGAAACCGACCATCAACCGCACCGAAGAATCTGGAACCGGAGATGTCCGGGGCGGCAGTGGTGGAAAAATGGATGAAACGGCG
>JAYMSU010001650.1:0-10008 GCA_036897765.1 Erodium chrysanthum
TGAATATATAATATGCGCGAGATTATTCATCAAAAAAATCACGACTACCTTTCTACATATGTTGCATTAATTTACCGCAAATAACTTATTTGAATGTGGACTAAATATTTAGTGGAATAGATTTTTTTTTTATTTGAAAAAATGAATCCAAACACTCATTGTACTGAAAGATTAGATATGTGTATCGTCTTGCTGGTAAAAGTGGATATAACAAGATCCACGAAGAGAAATGGTTCCATAAACGACTTGTCGTCCGCAGGGACAATCAATTGATATCACCTCAGATTCGGCGTTCCGGCCATGTCTCCGCCATCTCCGTCGCCGCGATGTCCCTCCCCGTCTCAACCTTCTGGGTAAGCCTCCCTCCCATCTATCCGCCTGTTTGGTTGCCGAGAAAACGAGGGAAACATATACTATATAGAACCAATAGTTTGCTTTATCAGGTTTTCTCCTATCGATCAAGCCTCAATTGCCCGAATTGATTGTTCCATTCGTTCGAAATGCATGTTTATGATCGACCAATTGTTATGCAATTGAAATTATGATGACGATACTCGTTTTCGTCATCCCGCATTTTGGCGGGAACCAAACAGGGCAAAATTGATTCTCAAATCCATGCCCTAAACTACTCAATTGAATAGGATCGTCGTGTGGGCAATTGGAAGCAGAAGCACAAAATTAATAAAGTCAACAAACCAAAAGTTCATGCTGACATTGATTTGAATGATATGATTGTTACATGTATTTGAAATGCAATGAGACAAATCAGTCGTTATACCTTAAAACTCAAACAATGGCTGTCCGGGTACAAAGCCATTATACCCTAGAATTTATTCATTGATGTGCTTCATTGTAACCCAGTACACTTTATTTCCAATTTATTTGTTTCGTGAAAATGTTTTTTTGTTCATGCATATGGAATTGTTATATACAATTTGTGACATTGAGCCTTTGCGCAACGTTAAAAAGCAAAAGATTCCTTTTAGTTGCATTCCTCAAATCCCACACAATGGTCTACGTGTGTAGTGCATTGGGCCGACTATGGGAGAAGTGTTATGCTTTTCTTATCTAGATGTCCCAAAATAAGTGTGTAGTTTGCTTTATAGGAAATGAATTATGTGTGAATAGTAAAAAAATATAGTTTGTTTGAGTTAGTTATAATCACTCTGTGGAGTAGCATATGAGAGATTATGAGGGTGTTGTGGGGGAAAGTCAAGCACTACCTGTAATCCACAATTTTTAGTAAAAGTCCAATATGACACTTAGGTTGGGATGGAGAAGTAATTATGTACATTTCTCTGTAATGACTAGACCCGGATAGCTTTAAGTCATTTATCATCAATCACATTGTTCATGATTCTAACTGAGTTCTTGTCACCAGGCAAAATGAAGTCACTGAATTGAGAACCCAGCTCAGACTGCTTGCGGGTAGTCGAGCTCCAGGGGTAGATGAATCAAAACAGGAACTCTTCAAGAAGGTGATATCCTACATGACCATTGGCATTGATGTCTCTTCTGTCTTTGGTGAGATGGTGATGTGCTCAGCAACATCCGATATTGTCTTGAAGAAAATGTGTTATCAGTATGTTGGCAACTATGCTAAGGTCAATCCTGATCTTGCACTGCTGACAATCAATTTTCTTCAAAGAGATTGCAAGGATGCAGATCCAATAATACGCGGGCTTGCTTTGAGGAGCTTGTGTTCACTTCGAGTAGCAAACTTGGTGGAGTATTTGGTGGCTCCATTGGGATTGGGGTTGAAAGACAGTAATGCTTATGTGAGAATGGTTGCGGCAATTGGAGTTTTGAAATTGTATCGTATATCTTCTTCTATATGTCTTGATGCGGATTTTCTAGTTGTGCTGAAGCATTTGATGCTAAATGACCCAGAAACTCGGGTGAGATTATTCACTTTCTATATTGTTTTATGGTTTGTTTAGTGACCAGTTTTCCCCTCTACATATTTGATGATGCAACCTGGGCTGAAAATATGATGTCTACAGTTGCTAGCTCAAAAGGCTGAGCTTGTGTGCACACATTCTCTGTATCTATAATATTGTATATATTACTGTACTGGGATATTTATTTCTACCTGATGTATATTGTTGTTTTCCTTTCTGTAGTTACTGTTACTGCTCTAATTGTTATGCATGTTTTCAAGGGAAAGTATTCTTTTTATGCTGTACAAGTACATCTGTGATCAATTTGTTATTTATTAAGCCTCTATTGCATCGCTTCATCAGGTAGTTGCAAATTGTTTATCTGCACTTCAAGAAATCTGGATCATGGAAGCAAACACCTCTGAAGAAGCATCAAGAGAGATAGAAGAGCTACTCAGCAAGCGAGTTATATACTACTTTTTGAATCGGTATGTTAAACGGATTTGGATGTATACATCAAGTTATCCATGAAAATTGTGTTCGGGGCACGAATTACTGGACTTTTGGTGCTAATAAAGAGTTGGCCATCTGTTAGTTTTAGTTTTACGAATACAGTTATCACTAGACAAGTGTTGTTCTATCTGTTGTGAATATTCAGTTGACCAGTTTGTTGGATATCTATTTGACTATTGTTTATAAAAGCACCGCTTTGTAAATATGTTGCTGTTTAGATTCACACAATTTTGGAATATTCACTCCTACTGTGGCGAATGTTAAAAATGCCCTTACTTTTTTCTCAACACATAGTAAAATCAGATCCAAAGTGTGATATATTTCCTTGTACCTTCAAAGAAAATAATGTATCGTCACATCCACAACCATATAGTTTTACTTCGTAGGGGTACTTTCTAACCAGTTCAGACTGCATCAGTTAGTTTATCGATATTTTGGAATAATATGCATGTATATTTTTACCTTTTCTGGTTTACTTTTCATGCAGTATCAAGGAATTTAATGAATGGACACAATGTCTTGTACTTGAATTGGTTGCTAAATATGCACCCTCAGATGCCAATGATGTATTTGACATCATGAATCTCCTCGAAGATAGACTTCAACATGCTAATGGTGCTGTGGTTTTGTCAACCATTAAGTTGTTTCTACATTTCACCCTGTCCATGACTGATGTTCATCAGCAGGTGCCTCTCAAAACCTTTTTTTCCTGTAGAATCTTACTATCTGTTCATTAGGGGATTGTATCACTTGGCTATGTGTAACTTTATCCTGTCAGTCCTTACACGTATGCTTTCTTGGTCATCTACAGTATTATCTCTGTAGTATGTTTGTCCTTGAAGTCTGAAGGTCCTATAACAAACCTTGAATGACAAAAAAAATTGTTCTCCAATGTGAGGATCCCAGTCTTCTGATCTGGACAAAGTTTGTTTATGTAATCCATCCTCTAGTACAAACTAAGAACAGAGTGTCTACTTTCTAAGCAATGTTGATTATGCTAGCATCCTCTTTATCTTTAATGATGATCATCATTTCTCTAATGGAATTACTTCATAAGAATGTTTCATATGCAGGTCTACGAACGTATTAAAGCTCCTATGCTAACCTTAATGCGCTCAGGCAGTCCTGAGCAGTCTTACGCAGTTTTGAGCCACCTGCATCTCTTGGTGATGCGTGCACCAATGGTTTTTGCCTCAGATTACAAACACTTCTACTGCCAGTACAATGAGCCGTTTTATGTGAAAAAGTTGAAGCTTGAAATGTTGACTGCATTGACAAATGAGACCAATACATACGAAATTGGTAAGTTAACTTTTCCAAATTGATTCAATGCCTCACTGTATGTTTTGGCATAGGTAAACCGTAATTAGTATGTGATTATGCTGCAAATGATCCTTGACATTCTTGAGTCAATTTCAGTGACTGAATTATGTGAATATGCTGCAAATGTCGATATTCCCATGTCAAGAGAGTCAATTAGGGCTGTTGGGAAGATAGCATTGCAGCAGTATGATGTGAATGCAATTGTTGATCGGCTTCTTCAGTTTTTAGAAATGGAAAAAGATTATGTAACAGCTGAAGCACTGGTAAATAGTTATATCTCTGCTAGCTATATATTTGGGGTATTGATTCTATGGATACTACTAACTAGTGCACTATTTTCAACTCTTACCATTTTTTTTTATTTTGTTGCTGTTCATGCATGAAAAGTTCGAAGGTTTTATTATGCAGGTACTTGTAAAGGATCTGTTAAGGAAGTATCCACAATGGAGTCAAGATTGCATAGCAGTTGTAGGGAATATCAGCACTACACAAATCCAAGAACCCAAGGCCAAGGCCGCTCTTATCTGGATGTTGGGAGAATATTCTCAAGACATGCAAGACGCTCCTTATATTTTGGAGGGTCTGATTGAAAATTGGCAAGATGAGAACTTTGAAGAGGTAAACCTCCACTTGAAAGCATTTTTCGCTTAAGATTGAGTTTTAGTAGCAAACTGAGATAATACATATCAGGGTTTTTCCTTGACTTCCCAGGGCGGAGGAAAAGTATGTATTAGTACTAACATATGATTTATACCAATAAATGTCCTGGCTTAAGCATACTTTTGCCCCTTCCCCACCATTTAATATTGTTTCTCATTATTGTTTTAACCTTCCTTTGCATAGATAAAAATAGTTCTCATAATTTGGCTTATCGCAAAATACCCCTTAATTTTTCATTGCATTTAACCATTGGCTGCTCAAAGTCACTAAATCATAAACAGATCCAAATAAGGTTTGAGATCTTGGATTAACTATAAACTAGTAGAAGTGTATCTAAGTCTCACTTTTCTCGTCATTAGTTATTTGTCTGATTTTCAAGGGGCACCATCTCCTTTTCAGGTTCGTTTGCATCTTCTCACAGCAGTAATGAAATGTTTCTTCAAGAGGCCACCTGAGACCCAGAAAGCCTTGGGAGCTGCACTATCTGCAGGTCTTGCTGATATGCACCAGGTGATGTTCGATCCTTATGCTACTTTAATTCGTTAAAATTTCATCGAATGTGTAGTATGTGTAAAAGTCAACTAAACTTTGTGCACGCTACAGGATGTTCATGACAGAGCCTTATTCTACTACAGGCTTTTGCAGCATGGTGTGTCTGTAGCAGAGTGTGTGGTGAATCCTCCTAAGCAAGCTGTGTCAGTCTTTGCTGATACACTCAGCAGTGAAGTAAAAGATCGCATATTTGACGAATTCAATAGTCTATCTGTTTTATACCGAAAGGTAAACTACAACTCTTCTTATTTTGTTATAAACTGAACTTTTCCTTCACATTTGGGAAGACAAACTATATTTACCAGAGTAACCAACTTCAAGAGCTATTATGAATACTAGCATTCAAAGAAATTCAGAAATCAGTTGGAGGGTGGTCAGGCCCTAATTCTTTATATCTGTCCAATGTGGAGAATGTGATTCCTTGTATGGATGAAGAGATTAATTGGCTCTGAAATTATTTTTCTAAGGTTCATGGTGAGCTTGATGTGGCATCACATAGTACCTTTTTCCATTTCATTCCCTTCTAGCCTCCTTTCAGTCTTAAGTAATTTGATTATTGCATCATGTCCTGGTAACTTTAGCTGCTATGTAGTCATATGCTCGTATATGATAAACTGTTTTTTCCAGAGGTTGATCTGAAAATAACTGCTGCTATAAATTTTGGCAGCCTTCTTACATGTTCACAGATCGGGAGCACCTGAGCCCGTTTGAGTTCACAGATGAACTGGTACATATATCTATTGCAGTTCACTCTGCAGATAAGTCTGTTCCAGCTCAAAGAGCTCGGGATGATGGCAAGGATTTCCTTTTAAGTAATTCTAAGAAGGAAGAGAGTAATGCTGCTTCAGGTGCCAATGGTTCTGCATACAATGCTCCTCTCTATGATGTTTCATCAGCGCCAGTCCCTTCTTCACAAGGACAGTTGGAACAAATATCAAATCCTACATTACCCAGGAATCCTTCACATGCCAAATTGTCCACGGATAATCTACTAGATCTGGCGGATCCATCAGCATCAACAACGCCCGCTCCTTCACCTCTACAGGTGAAGCTTAATCCAAAAGCTGTTCTAGATCCTGGGACTTTCCAGCAGAAATGGCGGCAACTGCCAATAGCTTTATCACCGGTTTGGAACCCTAACATTTCTTTTATTATTACTATCATCATCATCATATTTTTCATACATGTTCAAGTCTGTTCAGTTTTAGGTTGGAGTAAAGTTCTAATATGATATCAAAGTTGTTATTATATAATGACTAGACCCCTTCTAGGCTTTTATTGTCTGCATCAGGATCAGGCTTATTGGCCTGTTTTTCCTCGATTCATTAACACTTACAGGCATTTTTGTCCTCTAATTTGTACGGCATACACTGGTTGGGCTTCGATCCATCCGCTTAAGTTTTCAGACTGAATATCAAAGTTTGTCTGATCTTTCGACTAGCCCCCTCTTATGCCTATCTTAACCTTATTGGCCCGCTTGGTACTCTTAGTCCACATGCATACATGTGTGTCCTCCAGCCTGCACCTAAGAAGTTTTAGTGTCCACCCACCACTCGATACCAGTTGAAATCTCCACATGTCAACCTAAACTTTCGAGTTGGATTAAGGTTCTAGTAATAACCACAAAAGAACCAAGATATATAGGATCATATTTTCAGCATTTCTGATGTTACAGGAACACTCTTTGAGTCCGAAAGGAGTTGCAGCATTGACAGCACCAGAATCCCTCATGCAGCACATGCAAGGTCATTCAGTTCAGTGCATTGCATCCGGCGGAAAGGCCCCAAACTTGAAGTTCTTCTTCTTCGCGCAAAAGGCGGAAGAGCCATCCAACTTTCTCGTGGAGTGCTTAATCAGCACATCATCAGCTAAAGCAGTAGTAAAAATCAAAGCAGACGATGAAAGTGCAACAGAGGCATTCTCGACTTTGTTGCTATCAGCAATGTCCGAATTTGGAGGCTCATGAGGTATTTCAGTTCTTGCTTTTTCTTCCAGGTATTGGTGGAAATATGTATTCTTTGATTCTTAAACCCATTTTTTTTTTGTAAGAAACTTAAAAGTGGAAATAAGAGAATAATCTTTTGCAACTTCTTTTTTCTTTCGTTTTAATTCTCTATACTCAATGTGTGTCAATTTCACTGTCGACAAGACAATGCAGGTGGGTAGGGGTGTTCACTATTTAAAATCGGATTTACATAGACCAAACTGAAACCTGCGACCAGTTTGTAAATACTTCTATATTATGTATTGGATTGCAAATATTCGGAAAAGACCTATAGAAACTGATCTAGATTGAAAATAAGGGTGATAGTGGCTGATCATGCCAAGCAAATCTGACATGGAACAGGGCTCCTCAACCAAAGACTTCAGGTGCACTGAAGTTTCTAGTGTTGACAGTTGAGACTAGGGTTGCTTGCTCCTTTAGCTCGCCTTGTTCATCAAGCTCCCAAAGAGAGTACATTGATTACGAAAAAAGATTGAACTTGTTGAATGGAAAGAAAATCCATCGACCCATGATCACTTTCTCTCTCTCTCTCTTTTCGCAAGAAAATTATTGGAAATGCTGTACAAGTTGTGGAGATTGTACCAGAGTTGCTTAGTGACCCACCCAGTGAAGACTCGGGTCATCGGCTCTGGATTGATATGGGGTCTTGGTGACATTGCTGCACAGTGAACTACTCACTCCACAGCCAATGTTCATGCCAAGGTTCATCGCCAAACTGAGGTAAAAATGCACTGTTTTAGAAGCTTCTTGCATTTTTTTTTTAGACATTTTGCCAAATGGGTTTCTCTGTCTGTTTCTGGAGGCATTTGAATGTTTTACATGTTTGGGAAAATGGGTATGTTTCTATTCCATTCAGTTTTGTTTTGCAACATTTTTGTGGGTTTTGCTTGAATTTGGAGAGAGATTACAGGAACTGTATTTAGATTATCCTTATAATTACAAATAGGCAGATTGGTTTTGCTGAAAGGGTTTCACTATCGGATTATGTTTCTGGAGGCTTTTGAATGTTTTACATGTTTGGGCTAATGGGTATGTTTTTATTCCTTTTACTAATTTGTTTGTATGCTTGTTTTCTTGTACCTTGTTTGTGTGTTTTGCTTGAAGTTATGAAGAGGATAAAGTAGTTGTCTTTCGATTTTTCTTACAGTTACAAATAGGCAGATTGTTTTTTTTTGCCAAAATGTACTACTTTCAGAAAAAAAAAAAGTTGTGTATGTTGCTTTGTTAAAAGAAAGGATGGGCATTTCTTGCTTAGATCTTATTGTAGAAACCTCAACCAGTGTTTTCGGATGAGGAGGACCTTACTTTGCCACTTGCCAATTGTCTTCGCTGATGAAATTGCATCTAACCTCGGTAGAGCACTGTTTTTGTTGCTTAATGTAACAATTGAACTTAAAGATGCAGTTGTAGAATTAATGATTCGTTAATTGACATAGATCATTGTTTTCTCAAAAAAAATTGACATAGATCATTGTTCGTTAGTCTTGAACTCATCACTCCATTTTGCAATAAAGACCTTGGTGACATTTCCCCTAACGGTTTTGAGAGTGATATATTCAGTGTCATCTATCAGATGCATTCTCAAATTATTGTTTTCGGTGCATTGGGATCTTTGTGATGCAAGAAACAGGTAAGTAATAAATAAAAAAATTCTTGATACATAACTTGGAACAGCTCATGTCTCTTCCACCTAGTATACTTTGCTATGTCTACCATTATCAGCATAACATCAACATATATGTACAAGAAAAATGTATGGTTCCAATTGATACATTCACCTCATTTTGTCTGACCATACTCATTTCAGGTTGATCTCTGCATTTCAGAACTTGAACCTGATTCAGACTGGTTTAGACTGTATTCGCCGGTGCTTCCACTGTATCTACTAATACCATGCTCAAGACTCGCCAATGCCCTGTTGTACTTCTTTAGGTTCTCCTTGTACTGGTAAGCATCATAAGTACTTGAATTTTCCAAAAAGCCAGATATTGTGCTGTGTCTAGGCACCCGTCCTTCATTCAGATCAGCTGGAGAAACATCTCTTTCCAAAACCCGAACTATCTGGTTGGTTATCAACAAGTGCATGATATAAGTTCCAGGTATGAACTATGATAGATCATATACCGTTTTGATAATTATTCAGGGGAAAATGTGCTAAATTGTATATTTCTGAATATTGACCTGACTCATTCTAGGCCGAAGCAAAGCTGAATGGCGCACACAAGCAGCTGCACAGGCAACCATGCTGGCCATTTCACCTGAATTGTAGTTTCCTTGCAATCTTGGATCCACAAGAGTGGTGTAATTGCCATCTCCTAGTGCTTGAGTGAGCAGAGGCCTAGCCTGGTGTGTGGCAACAAAGCAAAATTCTATCAACTGGAAACAGGTATTTCTATTTCCATACTTGAATTAGCGATCTCGATTCCATTGTACTAATTGTAGTATGGGAAACATTGAATTCATGTGTGTGAAAGAACGTTGATAAGTATAGGAGAAATGGAAGAGGCTCACCCAACCAACCAAGCCCTCATTCATTGTAGGGTCTTGTGTCCTACAGATGGGAGGGCACCCTGTTATGAGCTCTAGGAGC
Organism: Erodium chrysanthum; assembly: GCA_036897765.1. NCBI lineage: Eukaryota > Viridiplantae > Streptophyta > Magnoliopsida > Geraniales > Geraniaceae > Erodium > Erodium chrysanthum. The sequence continues at coordinate 9,524 of JAYMSU010001650.1, forward strand.
ATAACCCCAAATGAATAGACATCTGATTTTTCTGTGACTTTGCCACTTGAGGCATACTCTGGAGCTAAATACCTGAAATTGGCAAGCATGATCATGCATATTGAGTTAGGCATATAAGTAGGATGTCAAGTAAGTCTCTTCCGGAAACACATGAACTTACCCGAAAGTTCCTATCACTCTGGTAGAGATGTGAGTAAGGGAAGAAGCATTACTTTTATCAGAGAAAAATTTGGCAAGTCCAAAGTCGGAAACCTGAAAAGGGAGAGAAGAATGTAAGTTAAAACTGATCAAAAGTAAACAATAGCATGGAATAAGTTGCAATGCTACCTTTGCATCAAACTTGAAATCCAGAAGAATATTAGCTGCCTTGATGTCTCGATGAATGATTGTTGGATTACCTGTCAAGAAAAAGGTTATGTTCAGTGAGAGATAAACATGGATGCAACATTGCAGGGACAAAAAAGTCAACTACTTCAAGATTTGAA
>JAYMSU010001651.1:0-10001 GCA_036897765.1 Erodium chrysanthum
CCCATCGATAATATTTAGGACAAGTACGATGACACATGATAAAATTTCAATTTTCACGTACAAGCCGGATAACGAGTCTTGCACGTGAGTAAGAATAAAATTCAAATTCCAACTTATGTTGTGGTTGCTGAAGAACTGAGTTTTTTTTAATAAGTCGACACTCTCCCTTACGTGTAGGACTGGACATCCACACATGCTTCATAGCAGGATTGAACATCTGCATATGGGCCATAACAGGAATGTACTTCTGCTTATGGGCTTAGAAATAAATAGGGTGGAGATGACAAATGGGAAAAGCTCCCGGCCCCGACGTTGCTTGCCTCATCCAGCCTTTAAGTTTCTGGTTACGGTTCCTATCAATCTTTTTCATTCATACGTCGAAGAGTATAAAAATCTCTTAACAAATTTTAGTGCAAATGTTAAAGAAGTATTCCAACAACTAAGTAGAGTTCGAATGGAGAAAAGAGAGCATGATTTTTTCTTTTCCTATTTCAATGTTTAATACAATATTTATTAACTTTTACAAAATTAGAGGGCAAAATTGTGAATGTGTACTTTTGTGATCCGTGGTCATATACCTATGTAGTCATCCATCATTTTAATCTATATACGTAGTCATATGTACGTTAGACATTTATCATCGTGTCATTCGAAATTAACCTCACCAAAAAAGATATAGTTTAGATGCCATGGCCATCCTTTGGGCCTACCAGCCAATATGGGCTTCTAACATCTTTATGTGTGTTGTGATCCACGGATCCTTACCTTTTCTAATCGATGACGTGGCTAATTTTGATTGGAGCAAATGTCAGAGAACTATATAATGCAGAGATTAACCGAAGACCACATTGATCTGCTCTTGCTGTTTCTTTCTCCAGTCGACGGCGCTTGCGATTTCTTCAATTCCTCTCTAGATCGCAATGGTGTACCTAACTTCGTGGGACGATTTCGTCGAGAGATCAGTGCAGCTATTCCGTGCCGATCCCGATTCTGTAAGTTTTTTTCCCCTTCAAACCTAACCTTTTTCTATTCACTTACCTGTTTGGTTGCCGAGAAACGTCACAGAATCGTAAATATTGTGCTTAATTTGGCTTGCTGAGATAGAATCTAAGTTTTCTTTTGCTTTAATTTCGGTCGTGTAAATCTCAGTTTTGTGCCGCTGAGAAATCAGAGTTTTACCTCTTGTTTTGTGCGTGAATTCTTGGATGAACAATGTGCACCGCTGATTTCTAGTCGCCAATGTTGTGTGTAGACGCGATATGTCATGAAGTATAGACACTGTGACGGTAAATTGGTTCTCAAGGTGACAGACAACAAAGAGGTAATGCTCATGTTTCTTTTTAATTCCGTCAAAAGTCATGTCCACAATGTTGGTTTGACTGGGTTGCATTATGATTTTTTCCACATTGTGATCAGTAGCTTATGTGTGAATTTAGGTTAGTGGAATGAAAACCTGCGTTCAATTGCAAAGTTTTGGGGAATCTTTTGTTTGTTCAGATGATGAAATAAAACCTATCATGCTGTAAAGATGTGTATGAATTTATTTGAGTCCCATTCTTTTGATAGGTATTCTTGATTGATATGTTGAGGTAAAACATGTTCTGAATATTGTCTATGCTTCAAATATTGTGGAGCATTTTAAAAGATAATGGTAGCACGTGGGTGCGTGAAGAGAGGATTTATTTAATTTTCCTTAATATGGCCATAGGACTTTGATGTGGAAGGTTGATTAAGCAGAAACTCTTGTTTGTAATTTATCTGTTTGAAATCAACTATCCGTTTCTCCGTGCCCTTGGAATTAGATAATTCCAGTTACTAGGAGTGTGATGTTTCTAGGTACTCTTGGTGAACCGAGAGTAATGCTTGAAGCCTCTGAAGGTTTGATTTGCATAGGTGTTAATTATCTATGAGTAGTTAGTATCGTTACCTGGGTGGCTAGGTTTGTGGAAGCAAATTGCCCTAATTAGTGAACTAGTGGAGGTTATATTGTTGACTTTCAGATACATTCTCAGACCACAACTTAAGAAGATGTTACATACTATGACTTCAACCTGCCTGGTTTGTCTGGTGGGGCATTCATATTTTAGTTTTAGTGTTCTGTTGAACAGATGCTACAAGCACATGGTTGCACAACCTAACCATCTGATTTAGTTTAATGTTTTGATAGGATTGAGATTGACATGCACATGCACTCGAGGCCCCGAGCACTGTGTATGTTTGTGCTGAAGAAAAATGGTGTCACCTAGTGTTGTGTTACGTACTAGCCCTTAAAGCTAATGAATGGGCAAAATGATATTATTGGCATTCCCTGTTACAAAGTTCTGTATTTGGAAAAATCTTTCTTGAAAGTAGTACGAGACCAGTTGAAAGAGGGAAAAATTATTCTATTGTGTCAATTCTCATCTTGTGTAGTAGTATGTGGGTAAATAAGAAGCGTACTTCCAACTAGATTGATAATTGTTGCATGAATGCTAATCGCAGGTGGTGTTTCTTGCTTGTGGTTATAGTGAAAAACGCCCAGTTTTTTTTTTTGTAGAGTATTCAGGTTTGACTTTTGTTTACCGACATGTTTCTACAATGCATGAAGAGTGATGGCTGAAGATGAAATAGATGAGTACTGAGCTAGATTGAGATTTTTATCAGATTTTATTTTTCAGCAGAAACCGGATTTATAGCATGCACAAGTTGATATCCTTTGGCTTTAATGGTACGAGGAAACAAGTTGGCAGTTAATCCAGGCCAAATAGGATCAGAGATTTCCACCTACTGGTTATGTTATGGGGATGTTTAGGGTCTTTCAACTGTATCTTGTGTTGAGTCAGCAATTCTCCTTTCTATTACTTGTTCGGATGTTTAATGGTGATCAATGGTATTAGAAAGTCATGGTTAAATGCCTGTGAAAAATATTCATATATGGTGCTAAAGAGTTTCACTGTTTCAGTATATGAATACGAATAAATCAAGATGGAACAGTTACTTGCCAGACTTCCCTTAGAAACCTTCTGCTTCCTTTTATTTTGTCATACCTCTAAACAACCTATAAGTGATATTTATTCTCTCTATATGATGGTGCGCCCCTCCGACATTACTTCATTGTGCTATTTTATTGTAGCATCGTGTCTTAATAGCCATTTGGGCTTTAGAGATGATGATGGGTGGGAATATGTTCTTTAAGGCTGATGTTTGTGGCTGGAATGACTCCTGGAAGCTATTGGAGGACCAGTTTTAGAGGGTTAACAAATTGAGTCGGTTATATTTTTACCTGTCAAGTGCTTCAAGATGGGTATCTGTGTTTTTGCCTTTTCTGATGTAAAGAAATTGTACATCTGTTAAGGGAGTTGAGGGCACATATGGTGCCAGGAGTCCGATGTGACTTTTAGATATCAATGAAAATTTGCATGATAGGGGTTGTGTACATCCTTTTTTTGGGCAAATAAACCATATATCAGCAGATTCTGAGTTGACTATCTCAGATGCATATTTTCTCTTTTGTGGGCTTGTGTGTATTTTGGACCTAGATTTATTCTTTTCTAACACCCATCTTAAATTAACTGTATATTAATATTACTGAATTTCCGTAAGATTAGTATTTTGAATTCCCTTATTTTTTTAAACTATATACTGCTACTTATAATTAATAAACAATTTCTTTCTGGTAGTGTCTGAAGTTCAAGACAGACCAGGTACAGGATGCTAAGAAGATGGAGAAGCTTAACAACATATTCTTTACCTTGATGTCTCGAGGCCCAGATGGTATTTGTTAACTTGCAATGCATCATAACACCACATAGACCTAAAATATCTGGCAATTTAACGAGGGCATGATAAACCCATTTAGACACGAACTCGGTTTTGCACATTTGACATTTTACATGTAATTCGGACTTTTGACATCCCTCAAATTAATCACAAGCTGTGTCTTCTTTGTGCAGCTGATATATCTGAAGTTACAGGGAAGGAACAGGAAGTACAGCCAACAAAGAAAGGAAGGGGGCGGAAACAGTAAATGTTTTGAGCAGATTTTTGTTCTCTCCTAAACTTAGATGTGAAACATTTTTGTTGTTGCAAACTGTGGTGTCTGAGTGAAACCATATCAGATTGTTGGATATTCCCATCTCTCTTTGCTTGGTTTCACCTTCACGGTCACTTTCAAAAAAAGCATTGTGGATGATACTTTTTCCTGCTTTATAAAGTGTCTTCCATCAATTCTTATTAAGGTGGCAAGGTTTCTAGGCCTTGTTTACGTAATATGACCTCATTTTGCTTTGATTCTTATTGACACTGTCTCTGAAACTCATATATACGCCTGTAATCTTGAACTAAAAAGTTCAGGTTGTGAATTGTTTTGATCAAGCTCGGACTTGTATCTGTGTTCCACAGCTATAATTCTTAGGCCGTGGATGAGATTCATGAGAAATTCTCCCCTACATAGTCTGCATTTTCAAGAACTATGACAAGAGTCTTCTTCTGCAATTGAGGATAACCAGGCCATACTGAGAGGACAACGGCCTCACAATGATTGCATTGCATACTTCACCGATGTCTGTTTCGAATATTTGGTCATTTATTATGCCTCAAAAAATTACTTTTGGGCCCAATTTATTTTTATCAAAACTGAAAAAACACAATCAAATAAACTTTATATCAAACACAACCATTGCGTCCAATAAAAAGTTACTAAGATGTCAAATTTTAGGTTTTATTCTATTAGAGCCCATGAATTACTTTCTTGATTTGAATGTTATTAGGCGATCACAAAAAAAAAAACGAAACTTCTTATGTATCTATTTTGATAGTTTATGTGACTATAATCTTGTAATTTTTTTTTTTGAATTTCTAACCGTTGATCATTATCTTTATATTTATTTGTCAACGTTAAGCAAAAGTATTATTTATAGAGTGATGATGTGCTTTACATCTTCTCATATAAATGTATTCAACTCATAAAATGTTATAATAAGGCTTTTTGTTTGTAAAAGGAACTAGTATGATCTTTCCTTTTAGGCCTGCTTACAGAATGAATCACCCCTTTTTAAACGCAATGGCCTACGACTTGTTTGTATAATGCAATAAACAAGTAATTTGTTACCAAAATGTCAACTTTTGACTTTAAAACGCTGACAATGAGTATGTTTCGAACCGACACAGACGGCAGTTTCATGTCTTATGACATGAGCACTTTCTCTCTAGATTTGTTTTACAGTATGAATACTCGTACCTGTACACTGTATAAATACTCTGTTTTGTTAATTTTCTCAAAGCCCTCTCTTTCAATCCACATTTGGGGAAGCATGAATCAACTCTCACAGAGGTGTGTTCTTTTGTGGTCCTTTCTCATGTTTTCTTGGTAAATTTTGTTTGATTCCCTGGAAAAAAACATTATCTCCATTTTTCTGGGTTTTGTATGATTTATTTGTGTTCCAATCGGGTCTTGCATAGCTGCTTGATTCCTGTGTTGTGGTTATTCTTCATTCTGATATTTTTGTGCTGGCTTTAGGTTCAGTTTCCTGGAAATGTGGTGAAGAAGGAACATTGTAATGGAGTTTGGTGGACTGTTTAGCTGAAAATGGGGGTTTCCAGAAATGGGTTCTTGCTCTGTGGCCCGGTGATCTGCCATTACATATTAGATTTCTTAGGTTTGGGAGCTTTTGACTGTGTTATTTGAATTTGGTAAAGTAGGGTTTAGGGGAGTGAAAATGGAGGTTGTTGAAGAAGCTAACAGAGCTCTTGTGAAGAGCTGCATTGAGTTTTTAGATATCATGTCTCTTCCCCGAGACGAGGTTCAGTCTAGGAATGTAATGGAGAAAGCTAGTGATGTTCTGTTGAAGGCCAAGAGGTTTAGTTCTGTGGTTAGTAATGGTAGGGGTCATGCAAGATTCAGACAGTCAACCTCAGTTCTATCAGATAATCCTTTCTTGGGAATCGATGACCCTGCAAAGAGCGTTTTCAAATCTAATAGCTCTCATGAAAACCTTCTCGAATCCAGTGGTTTGAACCAAGGTTCTGCCAACACTTCATTATTTCCCGAAACACATTTGCTCCAACCCATTGGCTTTCATCAAAACCCGAATGCTGAATTGGGTTCAAGTTCTAAACATCCAGTGTGCCTGGATTTGAGCTCAAATGAGAAACCCAAACCCAAACCCAGTATCTTTCACCATAATCTGAATGAAGAACCAGGTTTGAATTCAAATGGGAAAGCCAAACCTGGAATGCTTCTGAATGCAGAACCTAGTTCAAGCTCTAAAAGTTTAGTGTGGCTGGATTTGAGTTCAAATGGGAAACCCCACTCTGGCATATTTCATCATAATCTAAGTGCAGAGCCGGGTTCGAGCTCTAAAAGCTCCATGTGTCTGGATCTGAGTTCAAACCCAAAACCCCCTCTTCACCGTTCCCTCCATGCACCAAAGCTGCTTCAGTTTCAACAACAGAAGCTCCAGCATCAGCAACAGATGAAAGAGCACACTGAAATGCTGTTTCATCGTGGGACCGGTCTCAATTTCGATTACAACCCCACAATGTCATCAACCAGGTCGCTCATGTCATCATTGAGCGTAGATGGTAGTGTGAGCAATATGAGTGGCCCTTTCATGGCGGATACCCCGTCCGGTAACGGGAGTGTGCATTGTGGAAGTAGCGGGAGCAGATGCCACCGCAGGTTAGAGTATTTCCATATTCTCCACTTCATTTTACTAAGCTATTAGTTTAAATGACTTGTATTGGCAGGTTAATTGATTGTGTTCCATTTACAGAACAAATGAGTTCAGGAGATCGATCATTGTACCTGCTATAAGTAACAAGATAGCTAATATACCTCCCGACGAGTACACATGGAAAAAGTACGGGCAGAAGCCGATCAAGAATGCCGATCATCCTAGGTACACAAAGCATTTTCCTAATAGCATTTGGCAGGAAATTCGGGATAATAAACGAATAACTTTCACTTTATGCAACATCGAGGATTTTGAATATTTGGTCTTGATATTTACGGAAAACTTGTGCAGGGCATATTACAAATGTAGCAGTAAAGATTGTCAGGCGCGGAAACAAGTGGAAAGGTGTACGGATGATCCCACGAAGCTTAGAATTACCTATCGAGATGATCATGACCATCCTCCGTGACCGTCCCATGCCTATACTGTGTAAATGGCACATCTTTGTTTTGTGCTTTGCTCCTTGTATATCATTTTGATTCAAGCTTAGGACGTTTGTTGGTTACAAGCTCTCTACTTTAAAAGAAAGTGCTTCGTCTACAAGCAAATGCAACTGTGAGATTAAATCCTGGCCGTCGATTCGGTTGGCTTAGCTCACACAAACATCTCTTCACGCCCAGTGTGTCGTTCAGGTGGCTACAGTTTTGTTGCTTGCTCCAAAGGAAGTGTTTCAACTTTTCTGCAAAGGTAACCTGTTCAATATGGTTCACGATGATACCTTGTTTGGTTTCTGTGAATGCCTCAGTGTTGAGTGGATTGATGAGAATAAAACCTAAATGTTGATTTGCTTAGAGTAAGCAGAATCCAGCCTATCTCTTAGAACTGTTGGAATTAAAGTTATGTGTATATTTCTTTTTTGATGCTTGGAATGAATGAAATGATGTTAATGGAGAAATGGTCAATGGAAAAACCTAAACTTACTGATGGTTGTAAAGTGGCTCAAAAAGATTGCAATTCAAGCGGTGAGCGGATACATTTGTTATTCTATCAGTAAATATTCATCTCGTTGTAATGTTTTAAGAATTATAGGGTATATGATATGTGTTTATGTCCTCTTTTTAGTTGGAAGGAAATAAACTGAAGATAACGTGAAAGCAGTTTGTGCATCCACATTGGTCGCTATGGCTTTAAAGTGCTTATTCACATCTTTTTCTTTGAGGGATCGATAAGTCCCAATATGTTTTAAGTTATCTGTTTCTCGTTTTAGTTCCGGTCTCATAATGTATGCTGCTTATTTGTATTAGTTGATAGTTTGAACGATAGCACTGTTGAAACTTGTCTTTCAAGTAGTATATACGCACATATGAAGATCACATATGAAGATTCGAGAGAAATACACAGTAAATAGTTACCTAAAACCATCAATAGAGTACATCAAGTTAGTTGTGTGATATCTAACTGTTTACATTTATTAAAGTTCTAGTTAGAGGAAATATTAAATGACCTATAATGCTTGTTTAATCTTCCCGAAGGTTTAATCTCTCTCGCTACTAACCTTTCTTTACTCTTCTTTAAATGAACAGTTGCTGCTGCCTGAACTAGAGGCTGAACAATAGAGTGATAGCTACAAAGGTTGGGGTAAGTCTCTCTCATTGTATATTCATCATTCCAGAAAAATGTACACTAGATTTTTTTGAACATGTCAAGTATGATTGAGACATCCTCCATTGTTTATTAAAAAATAACTCAATTTCCATGTTATATGATCTGAACTGAGTTATGTCAGTAAAAAAGTATTCTAGAGATAATCTATTAGTACAAGTCCTAGATAAAACATTCTTGAGTCAGCAAAAGAAAATTGACATTAGGTTTAATGTTTGGGTCATCATTGCCTTTTTTGCTCGTGTCGGCTTTCAACTTTCTGGATGGAGTACTTGAGCTCCTGTTGAATGTGTAACCTTGAGGGTGACAACACAATATCTTTCCAAACCGAGCCAACCTCGCAAGCCGGGTTTGGGTTTTTGTAGAGCTCATAGATGGAGTTTGCATTCTCGTTCAACCTGCCTATTGTTTTCAGGCACTGTATTTCATCTGGGTCAACCAGCAAAGTCTTGTCTTTGTCTTTCCATCCTATCAACTTCAAAAACACCATTTCGTTTTGTAAGTATCAAACACGTTGAAGGATAGGAGAATGATGATGATTTGTAATTGTACCTTTGGGGGGCCTTCCAAAACATTGGTACAGTATAGCCTGGCATTGTCAACCAGATTGCAGTATGTGAGAAATGCATTTGCAAATCTCTTGTGGGATCTTAATTGAGAATGTACCCTTACTGCTCTTCTACACATGATAGCTCTCCTGTAAAATAACCCAAATCATAAATAAATAAGTATCTGACTGAGCAATAGAAAAACAGGAGGAGTAGCAAGCCAAGCATATTTTATTACCTTATGCCTCTCACAACAGCTAAATAAGCATCGCATACAACTCCTACCAGCTCTATCCTGTATGGTTTCCTCTTTTTGCCTTCAACTTTTTCTATTTCATTTTCATCACCACCAATGAGCTCCCAGTAGTTCTCAATCACAACCCCGTCATCAGCTACCTTGTAACCGGGCCCCATGCGGTAACGCCTGCGGTGGACGTTTCTTGCCATGGTTATGGTCTGTACTACAAATGGTACCCAGGAGAGAGTGCCATCCATGATCACGTCCCGTCCTTCATTCAGTGCTGTAACCAGGAGAGATGATGCTGCATCTGTAGATGATTGGTGCACCTGTTTCAACTATCTCATTACTACTCTTTCTCTTTCAAATCACTTTATATATAAGATAGATAGTGTTCGAAGGGTGCTACACTAGAAGCCTAAATTACATAATTAACATATGAATTTGCTTCATGTGTGAATTTCTGGCTTAAGTCTGTAGCACAAGTATATAATATGAAGTTCATAGTATGTTTGAATTTAAAGTTGTTACTAACTTGTATGATGGTAAAGCATTTTGAAGGGATAAGAGACAGTGAGCGAGCAAAGAACTGACCAGTTCAGCAGTCTGGAGCATGTCAAGATGACCGCGTGAGCTAAGGGCTTTGTAAATAACATCTGATTCTTTGAAGGCATCTGCCTCAATCACTACTGCACTGGCTCCCGCTCCTGCCCAGAACGGCCTGTTCCAATTCAAACCAAATCACCAATGTAAGTCCCGTACAGACAGTTTTAGCATCAATTCATGATTGTAAAAAAAGTAGAGTTACTCTTTAAGAATGTCCTTGAGCACAGTGCTCTTGCCGGCTCCCATGCCACCACCCATGCAGAGGAGAACGGGACTTCTGTCGCTGTGAGCCCT
>JAYMSU010001652.1:0-10000 GCA_036897765.1 Erodium chrysanthum
GTGTCTCCAAATCTGTAGACACCAAATCTTCTCCGTTGGAGCATTATCGGAGTTGCAAAATCCTGCTTCAACACTGAAGCCATCTTCTCAAGTTTCCCAAAAGCCCATAAGCTCCATGTCAGGTTGGCAGATTTGGGAAACAGAGTAGTCCTCGACTCCTTCTCGGATGAAAGTTCATTTATTTACTCTCGACTTTCAAACTGGTCTTTGTTGAGGAAGTGGCTCTTAGAGTTCTTCGATGGTGTTGATCTCCTCGCTAACGGCGGGTGCTTCAGATGGGTCTCCATCTCAGGCATCCCACTTGTCGGATGGACCCCATATACCATCACCAAACTCGCCTCGTTCGCCGGAAGAGTAATCGTCATCCACCCCTTCTATACCTCTCTCAAGCGGCTAGACCAGGCGTTTGTTCTCATCTATTCCGAGGCTAGATCTGGATCTATTCTAGAGATCGACTTGCTTGTTGATGGAAGAAGATTCAGATCCTCTGTTCAAGGTTTAGATGCTCAACTCATTCCCTCGGTAGTTCTGGATGAGCTCCCTGAGTTTGCGCTTGACGATATCGAAGAGGAAGAATTTCTTGTCCTTGTTCCAGATTTTCCGGAAAAAACACCGGTCAGTGTAGTGGCAGTTCCTTCGTTTCCAATCATCGTTGGGTGGTCTCATGTTGTGATTGCTTCTCCGGCGGCGACTGACGGACGGGCCCATTTCTTCTTTCCCCGGTGACGATCAATCTCCTCGGCTTTCGGATTCTGCCTCGTCGCGTCCCGAGGCTTTGATGGGTACGCCCTCTGCACCGTGTGATCCGCACGCCTCCACCAAGTCCCAACACAGCCCTTCTCCCAAACAACTCTTGGGTTCTGGGCTAGTTTCAGGCCTAAGAGTGGCCACCCCTCAACTTGACAAGACCAAGTTTCAAGCTAGGGGCCTCTTTACATTTCAAGGAGATTCAACTATCTTTAGCATGAACTCGGTCCAAGAGTCATTTGAGAATTTAAGGCCTCCAACAGACATGCCTACCTCCAAGGTCAAGTCCTATAAACCAAAGGCTCCTTCCTCCCAGATGGCTTTCATGCCAGACCTCAGTAAAGCTTCCGACTTTCAAGCTTTTGTTTCTGGGATGCTATCCCCCGCTTCTCACGACGTTCATGAGATCCCCTCTTTGGCTGATATAATCAAGAAACCTTCTCGCCGCTAACCAATGGCCATCTTTTATGGATCTTGGCATATCTTAGCTAGGCTAAATCTTTCTATTCTAGCTTTGCCCCTCTACTAGCATGGTCTCCTCATGTCCTTAGTGCTTGTACTCTCTTTGAGGTCTTCGATTCCTTTTTTAGGAACCTCAGTCCCTCTTATTTATAAAAACAAATCGATTTTTACTGATAAAAAAAATACAATAAAGAATTAAAGTTCAATTACAGATATAAAAACAATCTTACGAGCTTAAGAATCACAATTTGATGCTCAAGACGCTTCCATTGACTTCGCTCGAAGAGAAAATCCAGCTATTGAGGGTCTTTCTTGTACTACAGCAAAATAATAACGCACACATTGCCGGTATAAAAAAAAGAGAAAAATGAGGAAGCAGGTGGAGAAAGGAGTTGAAGAAGAGAAGAGCAAGCACAGTTGGGTTGGGTCTGTCTGTTACGAATGAGATGGACTTCTCATCTGACCACAGATTAGTACAATAATACTAATCACCAACCATAAAACAAAACCTCTTTCTCGGAGAATCTCTACAACTAATTTCCCATAAGATATATGTTTCCCATGGAAATTGTTTTATCTGTTTCTTGAAGCAATTTCGCTTCCATTTCTGTCCCAATCTCTTCTGTTGCGGCATTTTCAGACGATACCCATTTCTTCTTCACACCCGATTTAACTTCCTGACCTGCCGACAATCTCCATTACCGTCTTCTTCTTCTTCGAGGGCTCACCCTCAGAACCCACTTCTTGTTTTGGTTCAGGATGGAGATCTGGAGGTGGGTCTTTGTTGGGATCCTCTGTGCTTCCTTGGTGTTGAAGATTGATGCTTTTGAGCTGGGTCGGAATCGACACTCTGAGCGAATCTCAGGTAACGCTTGTTTTAATCATTCTACTTCAATGGGTTTTGTTGTTCAACAAAATTTCAATTTACATTTTGGGTTATGGTTCTCTCAATTTGTAGTTAACTTTGATTTCCGGACGAGCATCTAAAATATAGGGTTTTGGGGCTTTCTTCCATTATTGGGTAATTGAGTTTGAGGTGTCACTGGGATTTATCAAGGCATGATCTGTATTTCAATTTCAGATACGTATAGGTTAGAGATGGATTCATATTGTGCTAAAACCTTAAGGTTTAGTTTAGCTGGAATATGTTTTCCACCATAATTGAAATAGTGATTGAATGATAGCCCAAGTTAAGTTAATCCTACTTTTCAGGTATAAATTTATAGCAGGGCTATGTAAACTAGAAATATGTGATGGGTGCATGCAATTGTATGAAAACAATTTAAACAGAGAAGCGTTTCTATCTTAATTTAAGTATGATTAGGCAAGCAACTTGAGGGAGTTCTAAACCAGAAGCCTTAAATTGGAGAGCGCCTATAACAAAGATATAGGAGCATATGAGGGAGTTTTAACCTTACATTTAGTTCCCTCATGATGCAATATTTTAGAAGTTCAGTGAATGGAAGTAAGGGTATGGTGAGCCTTAGTAAAATTAGAACATGACTGATATCTGGATTCCAATATATGAAGACTCACCTGTACAGGAAATAGCTCAGGTTTTCAATTAATTTCAACTTTTGAGGTCTAGTTATTTCTCAGTTAAGGTTTCTACGTATCCCCATGAATGATGCTCCAAATGCATAAATGTTATACTTATTGCTGTGTAAGTTAACATTTCATTTCTGTCTGTTGCATACTCTATTTGGACGGTTTATTGTAACCTTTTTTTATACACGGTGATATTTCATTGAATTCTGTAGACAATTAAAATATTTGAACAGTTAACTCTTGTTAATGTTATAATAATTGTATGAGACCTTAAATATGCAGGTAGTGCTGGAGACGTCTTGGAAGATGATCCAGTTGGTCGGTTGAAAGTTTTTGTTTATGAACTTCCTAGCAAATACAATAAGAAGATTCTGCAGAAGGACCCTAGATGCCTCAACCACATGTTTGCTGCTGAGATCTATATGCATCGGTTTCTTTTATCTAGTCCTGTTCGAACCCTCAATCCTGAAGAAGCAGATTGGTTCTACACCCCTGTTTACACCACCTGTGACTTAACCCCAAATGGCCTGCCATTACCTTTTAAGTCACCAAGGATGATGAGAAGCGCAATTCAGCTTATTTCTTCAAACTGGCCTTTCTGGAACCGGACTGAAGGAGCTGATCACTTTTTTGTAGTGCCTCATGATTTTGGACCCTGTTTCCATTACCAAGTAAGAGAGTTTGGTTCCTCTTATGAGTTTTGTATACTGTTGCATTTGGAAATCTTTGTTTTGGCCATTCTTCATTTACATGTATTTTGGCATATTCTTACAGGAAGAGAAGGCTATTGAGAGAGGTATTCTTCCCTTGCTTCAACGTGCTACCTTAGTTCAGACTTTTGGGCAGAAAAATCATGTTTGCTTAAAGGATGGCTCGATCACGATTCCCCCATATGCTCCGCCACAGAAGATGCAATCCCATCTTATTCCTGAAAAGACTCCTAGGTCTATTTTTGTGTATTTCCGAGGATTGTTTTATGATGTTGGAAATGATCCTGAAGGTGGTTACTATGCAAGGTATTTTATTCACTTAAAGTATTCCATATTAACAAGCTGTTAATTTGGGTGTCAAGGGAATTTGAATCTTCCTATTTTGTTGTATAAGCTTGTTTTATGCACTATTCTCCACTACCCCTAATTTTAAAAAATCCGTCAATTAACAACCCGTCAAGGCCTTGGGGATTTTTTAGTCTCAAATCTGTCAATTTTGGGTGTGGAATGACGAAAATACCCTCATATAAAAAATAAGGGTATTTTTGTCGTTTCACATCAAAGCTGACATGATTAGGGTAAACTGAGACTAAACTTGGAGGGGGGAAGTGAGCGTATTTGCTACACAATGACAGGAAATAAGCGAGTTATGCTCTGTTTTTCACTAAACTTGAAAATATATGAACCTAACTTTGTTGCCCCATTTGCAGAGGTGCAAGGGCAGCAGTGTGGGAGAACTTTAAGGACAACCCACTATTCGACATTTCCACAGAGCACCCAACAACATACTACGAAGACATGCAACGGGCCATCTTCTGTTTGTGCCCGCTTGGGTGGGCCCCATGGAGTCCGAGGTTGGTTGAAGCAGTTATATTCGGTTGCATCCCCGTGATCATAGCAGATGACATCGTCCTACCATTTGCTGATGCAATCCCATGGGAAGATATTGGGGTGTATGTTGATGAGGAGGACGTCCCTAACTTGGACACCATACTCACATCTATCCCACCTGAAGTGATCTTGAGGAAGCAGAGATTGCTTGCAAACCCTTCAATGAAACAGGCTATGTTGTTCCCACAACCTGCACAACAGGGAGATGCATTTCATCAAGTCTTGAATGGACTTGCACGTAAGTTGCCACATGACCGGAGTATTTACTTGAAACGAGGAGAAAAAGTCTTGAACTGGACTGCAGGCCCCGTGGGAGACCTCAAACCTTGGTAACAACATTATCGGACCATGTTGCTGGAGATGGAGCTGTACTGCATTGTGCCATAAGTGTAAAAAGGTTTATCAGCAAAATGAATTAGACTATTCATTACTGTTAGCAGCTTTATGTGTATAATAATTCCTCAGGTTTTGTTGTAATTCTATCTGAAAGTTACCCGTTGGGATTATGAAGCTATTCTTCAAACTACAGCATCCTTATGCATAGCTGCAAAATTGTAGGTTACAATGATCTTATGAATTATGCTTTTTCTAGCAATTCTGGGTTTTGCAGTTCTCATCTTTGAGGTGTGTGGGAACATTGTGCTACATGGTCCTTGTGAGCAAATTGTGGTCTTTTTCAGGGTTCTTGTTTGTGTCATCACTAGATGATTGACAGTTCACAAGAACAAGTTAGCAGATTAGAACCGTAAAACATAGGGTCATGAAGGCAAGGGTAAAAGAGTAACTTGAGTGAGAAACGGGCATGAAGTCCTGATAGAGATAAGGAAGGAGCAAAAAGGAGAGGCTTGTGTGGGGAGTATGAAAGCCACGCTTCAACTCCTTGTTTGGACAAGCCAATTGGACCTTTCCAAGAGGTTGTGCTTCTAGCAGGATCTACTCATCTCCTCTTTTATCTTCTCTGCTCGCACTCCACCTCCACAGACCAGCCTTGAGAACCAAAATGATAGTTGAGGCAGCCGCAAGGCTTCAGGCCACAGTAGCTCCTTCCGGCCACAATGTTGGTGGCCGGAGAAGCTCAGGTGCTCGTTTTGCTCTCAGATCATCATTGTTTTCTCCATCAGTGCACCTCCAGCTTCCTCCCTACAAGAAGAAGCAGCCAGTGATTGCCAGAACCAGTAGGGGGATTTACAATCGTGTTGCATCCAAGGAAGCCTATATTTGTCGTGATTGCGGGTAATTTCCAGCTCTCTTTGTCTTGTTTGCTGGATTGAATGGTCATTGGGATTCAAGTTTGTGTTGATGTTTTGTGGTTGCAGGTATATTTACCAAGATAAGACTCCCTTTGACAAGTTACCTGATAAGTACTTCTGTCCTGGTAATCACACTAAAAACAATTACTTTTGGATCTACTGAAGATGTATATACATATATGTGAGAAGAGAAGTTGATATTTATAGAGAAGAAGGTTCGGATTTGATGTGAAACTTGGTTTGAATTGCAGTTTGTGGAGCACCCAAAAGGAGGTTTAGGCCATACCAGCCAAAAGTTACCAAAAACGCCAATGCCACAGACGCCCGCAAGGCCCGGAAAGAAGAGCTCCAAAGAGACGAAGCAGTCGGGTAAATATAACAAGCATTGCAGATTCATTTTTTTCACTGAACTGAATCGAATCAGTTTCTTACATAATATCCCAACTCTAATGCAGGAAAGCGCTGCCTATAGCGATTGGGGTTGGCGTTGTAGCTCTTGTGGCGCTATACTTCTACGTCAACAGCATTGCCTGAGCCAAGTGCTAGCACCAACTCTCGTTTGCTGAATGTTTGGAGCTGATAGAACCAATTCCGGTAATTGCACTTATTTTGTATCTACTCATAAAACGCTGAAACTGTGATTTTGTCATCAATTACATTTGAGCATTATAATTGAAAAATCTGAATATATGCTTCTGTACTTGCATGCCAGAATGAACTTGAGATTGCATTTACATGGCTTCTCTTAGTGCTTGACCATTGACATACCTAATAGAGAACTAAGATTGACTTTAAAAGCGTATCTCACGTCTCTCAGCAAAGAACTTGCCGGTTATGGCCTGGTCTGGCAGCAGAGATAGCCCAACTCCAGTATCAGCAGCATCTTTAGCTGAGGTGTGTCCGGCCCATCCTGTCATAGCAGTCTTGACCCAGCCTGGGCAGTAGCAGTTGATATAGATTTTCTCACCATCAGGCCTATCCTCAGCAAGTTGCTTTGCCAATAGTCTAGTGTAAGTATTAACTGCAAGTTTCGATACTGCATAGTCTGTGTGTGACTGAGGCCACCCACCTTCTTTCCAAGTGTCCTCCTCAACTTGTTTAAGGAAAGTGGTTACAACGTTGTCAATGAGTTCCTCTGAAAGCCCATCCAGGTTACTTAGCTGTTCTCTTAGGTTGTCATCTTCAATTCTCTGTCAGAGTCAAGTAGGAACTTGAGTGATCCATCCACATCCAGTTTACAACATATGAAAGACATTTTGACTTACATTTTTTCTTCCATTGAGCTTCCCAAGCCTCGAGCATACATTAACAATCCGAGCACCGACAGCTGAATGTTTCATTAACGGTAGCATAGCTTTAATCATGTTCTTGGTGCCGTAGTAGTTAGTGGTTATGACAACCTTGGCATGCTCCACAGAGTTCTCAGACCCAAAGTTGAAATTAACACCAGCATTGTTCACCTACAGAATAGTCATTCACATAGTGTTAGCTATAAGATTTGATATCATGTTAAAGTCTGATTCAGCCCAGCAGCTCAAGCTGATGGATGGAGACGTTGTATAGCAGAGCTTAAGAGATCTTACCAAAATATCTGCACCACCATGATTTTCTTTTAACCAGTCACAAAAAGTTGTGATAGAGTCATGGTTAAGAACATCAAGCTGATGGCTGAACACATTTAGACCTCCTTCTTGTAAGACCTTAGCTGATTCATTGCCAACCTCGGAGTCTCTTGATGTCTGTATAACAGTCAATCCGTGGTTTGCAAGCTGCCTCACAATCTCAAACCCAATACCTCTGTTACCTCCGGTCACCACTGCAATGGTTTCTGCAGACCACCACCTGCAAACCCAAAACAGATACTGCCCTTTTACACGTGCTTATCGACAAAACCAAGGTCTTATTAGAAACCTAAAAAAGGGTTTCTTCAACATACAAAGCCGATATTGTTTTTGTTAGTTGTTCATATGCGAGTCTTGGTCATAGGGTAACTATGAGGTTAAAGAATAGATGACTTATGACCTATTAGACTCGTTCTCTCCCCGATGGCCCGATAAGATGAGAGACATGCGAGTCTTGGTCACAAGTTACAATTTTGACAAATGGGTTTCACTATCCAACCTTGGAATCTCAAGTTTATGTACCACAACATGCATCTGACACACAACTTTTATAAGGAGCAAGAAGAGATCACCACCTACAAACCCAAATCACAATGCCCTTCAAAGGCTCATATGGATATTCTTCTTAGAATCAATAGCTTCTCATTCTGTGTCATCAAATGGATTTCTTTCAAGTTCAAAATTTATAGGTAGAAGATGGAAAAGGATCATAAAATGAACCTCTGGTGATCAGCATAGGGGATGGTTCTCAAAAGGGAGATCTCTTGGAGTCTTTTTTCTTTGTGCTCTTTGCACTTGCCTTTCAAATGGTGGTGGTGGTGGTGATGATGATGGTGGTGGTGGTGGTGGTGGTGACTGTGGCTAGGGTCATGCTCTGCCTCACTTCCTTGCTCTGTTTCTTTTTCTGGCTCTTCCATTGCTCTTCTTTTCTACTTGTTCCTGTTAATTTTCTGGGGTAAACGGAAGCTTTTCCCGGGTCACATTCCCATCAGGAGGAAAGGGAAAGAAAAAACAGAAAACCGAACAAAAATGTTTCTGTGGATTGCATTTCTTTGCTGGTGAAAAACACAACCCTTGGCCACGGCCTGCCACGTTGCCTCAAACCTTAAACTTAGCTCAAGACTTGCAATTTTTCTGTTCCTCCTAACATTGTCCACCTTCTTAGCCACTTAATTTGGGCAATGACAACCTTGACAAGCCCAAATTAACTATGTATATAATACATGCATGAATTACTACAATTTGTTTGAAACCTTTACTCCAAGAAACCACAAAACTCAAAACATTCTGCAATATTATTCTTGTAGTATAACAGTAGATAACATCTTTACAAGAGCAATAGATAAGCATTGCTTTATTTATTCATAAATCTAAAGAGAGACACAACTACAGCATGGCCTTTAGACTTGGAAAGGACCGATCAGGATCAAGATGTTACTACTACTCTATGGGAATGGGGTACTTATGCTCTTGGCCTCAGCTCCAATGGGCGAGCCCAAACCCGTCTCAGGCAACTTGGGAGGATTGGAAATGAATCGCCTTGTGGGAGCGAACGGGAAAGGGGGAAAGACAGGAAGCAGTGCCCCATCCGGAAGTGGAACGAAAGGAGGAAGCTCCGGAAGCTGAAGGGATGGTGCTCTTGTTGGTGCCGTTGGCAATGGTGGGTTGAGACTTGGCAACATGTTTGAGGGTAGAGTTGGGAGGAGGGACAAGCTGGGATCGGAGAAGAATTGGCTTGTCTTCAATGGATTGTCTGAGTCTAGCAAGGCCCGAGACGCGAAACATGAGTTGAAGAAGATGAAGAGCAAGAGTGTGAGTAAGGGGAGTGAGGAGGAGAACATTGGCATTGTTAATTTCGAGCCTTGGTGGTCTTTAAAGAAAAGTGATGTGTTTTGCGTTGGTGTGATGTATACATATTATATATAGAGAGGCATAGCTATTGTAGAGTTCTGGGTGCAAGGTTGGTTGAGGTTCATGAGTTTTGTGTAGAGTCAACACAAATGGTTCATCCCCAAAACATATGGGTGCAAGGTTGGTTGGGGTTCATGGGTTTTCTGTGGCGTTGACTTTATGATATGGGTCAACCTCATGCTATATAGTCAAGGAATGGTTCACCTTCCTATGAAACAACCAAACAAACCAATTCTTCACCCTGCAAAGATGGTTTAGACTTGTGAGTATGTAGTTGAGACGACTTGATCAATATTTTTTTGTATCAGAGAGAAAAAAACGCATTAAGACAAAGTGATGTAAATCTTAGAAAGAGTCCACAAAACATCAACAAAAGTCGATACAAACGAGAAACAAAAAAACGAACAAGTAGGACAGACATCAACATACCGCCCAACTCAAAAGGGAAAAACCCTTACCGACTTGATCAGTAATTTTGAATCTTAATTTTTGACAATGCAATTGTATTTCATTTTTTATCTTTTTTCTAAGCGAAAATTAATATGAAATGTGAAAATCGTTAAAAACATTTATAATTTAATTCAGAAAAAAGAGAGAGAATAATGTCATAAGTTCCATGCTTAGTTTAGCTCTTTGAAATGAAATGGTAGCTAACCAAAATTTCAAGCCATAGATTTCTTGCTTGCCTAACTTTTTGGTTGAGGTTGATGCATATATGTTATGTGATATACAGTGTGTGAAGGGAATTTTTTTTTACCCTAATGTTTTAATGTGGTAGCTAGGTTATATTTTGTTACTTAATTTTTTTTGTTTTCAATTTGATAATCATCTTGACTATGTTCTTAACCCACTTTTAATA